>JANAVB010026073.1:0-22500 GCA_029216955.1 Iris pallida | reverse complement strand
ACTGCTTCTGCCCACTTAAAAAAGTAATCGGTTATAGCTAATATGAACCGATGTCCTTTAATAGAAGGAGGGTTAATAGGACCAATAACATCCATACCCCAAGCTTCGAAGGGCCAAGAAGCTGCTGTAGGATGTAGAAATTCAGAAGGTTGGTGAACAAAATCGGCATAAATCTGACATGCTTTACACCTTCTGGCGTAATCTACAGCATCTGCTATCATGGAAGGCCAATAGTACCCCATTCTTCGAATACGGTCCTGTAATTTCTGACCCGGTTGATGAGCACCACAGACGCCATCATGAGCCTCACGGAGTATCAGTTTAGCTTTACTTTCTGAGAGACAGCGCAGCAAGAGTCCATCATATGAGCGACGATATAACATATGTAAAGATGAATCATAATAGAATCGAAATGATCATATTTTAATTGATGCAGCTTCTTTTGTATCTTCAGGTAAAATCCCATGAACTGCGTAATCAATAAATGGAGTTCTCCAATCCCTCTACTGAGAGCTTGATTCTGTAGTATAACTCTGTTCAATATACAAATTATTCTTGACACACAATAAGTCTCGGTCCAATAAAGTGATTGTATTTTGTCTCCGAATTGGAACAGCCAAGTCTGCAGCTAAGCTAGCAAGAGCATCAGCTTCTACACTCTGAGAACGTGGTACAAATTCAATAAAGAATCCTTTAAATGAAAGGACCAATTCGACTACTACTTGATGATAAGGGATGAGATCAGGATTTCTGACTTCATAAGTCCCTCTAACCTGATTAACAATCAGCTGAGAATCTACATAAGCTTCCAGGAATTCAATATTCAATTGTTTTGCGACTTGGAGACCAATCAATTGTTTTGTGACTTGGAGACCAATCAATAGAGCATTATATTCTGCTACATTATTGGAGCATAGTTCATTGAGAGAATAGGCACGATATATGACCATTTTGTCAGGAGAAACCAAGACGATTCCTATCCCAGAGACAATATTACCTTTAGGTCCAACCCGTGATGCCCCGTCAAAATATAATTTCCAAATGTCATTTTTCAAAGTCATATTGCAATCTACAACTTCATCTGGAATGTCCTCATATAACTTTGATGTTTCAGGTATAGGATGAGCATCTAAGAAATCAGCTAATGCTTGACCCTTCACTGATTTTTGAGGTATATAAACCATGTCATAAGGAGTGAGCAGCATCGCCCAGGTAACTAACCTAGAGTTAAGAATGCTCGGTTTTCTCATCAATACCCGAATGGAATTTATTCTGGAGATGACATGGATAGTCTGTCCTGTCACATAATGTCTTGTCTTTTGGACAGCAAAAACCAAGGCCAGACATTCCTTTTCTACAGGAGTATACCTGTGTTCTGCTCTGACCATCATTCGGCTAAGATAATAAATTGCTTGTTCATGCCCTATATCACTTTTTTGTGTAAGAAGAGCACCAAATGAATGATCCAAAGCTCGAACATATAGCAAAAATGGTCTTCCTATCACTGGAGGTACCAAAATAGGTGGATTTGTAAGATATTGCTTGATGTCATTGAAGGCTTTCTGACATGCTTCATCCTAAACAAATGATACACCCTTCTTTAATAGACGGGAGAAAGGCTGGCATCTTCCAGAGAGATTGGATATGAATCTTCTGATATATGCAATGCGACCTTGGAAGCCACAGAGTTCTTTTAGATTGCATGGAGGACGTGTTTCAAGAATTGCTTTAACCTTATCAGGATTAACATGGATACCCTGAGAAGTAATAACAAATCCTAAAAACTTGCCACTGGAAACCCCTAAGAAAGACATAGTAGGATTCATTTTCAATTGATGTTGGCGCATCAATTCAAATACTGTCTTCAAGTCTTGAATGTGATCATCTTTTGATCGACTCTTAACAGCAATGTCATCTACATAACATTCTACTGTCTTCCGTAGATGTTCTTGAAAGATGTTGCTCATGGCCCGTTGATATGTGGCACCGGCGTTTTTAAGACCAAACGACATCATCGTATAGCAGTAAATCCCAAGGGGTGTACGAAAAGCGGTATGCTTCTCATCTTCTGGATGCATCTTAATTTGATTATATCCTGAGAATCCGTCCATAAAAGATATGCGTTCAAAACCACATGTATTATCTATCATGACATCAGTAATTGGAAGTGGAAATTCGTCTTTTGGACAAGCTGCATTAAGATCTCGAAAATCTATGCAAACTCGGACTTTTTCGTTCTTCTTTATAACAGGAACAATGTTGGCAACCTAATCAGGGTGTTGTTTTTCACGAACAAAACCACACGTGATCAGCTTTTTGACTTCTGCTTCAATTGCATCCATCATATCTGGCCGAAAATGCCGTTGCTGTTGTTTTACAAGCTTAGCATTAGGAAGAATATTGAGTTTATGAGTAGCAACTTTGGGATCTAGACCTGGCATATCCTCATAACTCCATGCAAAAATATCAATATATTCTTTGATCAGTTTATCAATTCTTCCTTTTCATCTTCAGAAAGATTCTTACTGATGAATATTGGTTTGGGCGTAGTTCCATCTCCAACGTCAATTTGGACAATCTCGTCCTCTGTAGGTGGTTGTCGTTGTTCAAAACGAAGTTCCCATTGAGTGTCCATCTGTTGAGCCTAAGGATCATTCTCAAATGGCTCGAATTCACCATCAATTTGAACCATGTAAGCTGAAAATATTTGCTCAGATTCATCATAATAGTCTCCTTTAACACACGAAGAGTGAGAAATATCAGATTCGATGAATTGGACTTCTTCTGAATCTGATGATTGTGAAGAGCTAGAAGAGAATTCTTTTTGAATATCGTCATTAAACATATGGGACAGATCATATCCCAATCCATGACGAGTTTTCTGGTAAAACGGATCACCATGTAATGGTAGTCGTCTACCTTTGCCTTGATTGAGACCTTGTATAGTCTTTAAATCATATCCCATGTTCTGGATAATCTTGAGAGATTGTTGACTATATCTATTAATTCAGAATCTTCATTTATCTTTATCTCTCAAATCATCTGTCTGAACAACAGGGATATTTCTAGCCAAGCCAAAAATAATTTGGCGCTTGTTTTTCTTATCAGACGGAACCACGAAATAAGATTCTTTGTGACGTCTATAAGTTACACAAGCTTGCGATGAAGCGGCTACAGGAAGAAGATAGGGAGAAGATGTTAGAAACCTTTGAGCATAAGGTCCAACATCGACATGAGAAAGAAAAGAATTTTCCTTATTGTCAATGTATAAGGTTTTCTCTGTGTCTATGTCGTCTTTATATTGATGACTTTGATTATCAGAAGATAAAGTCATTCTTTCAATAAACTTGACAGCCATATACTCGAAAAGGAAATCTTTATTGATATCAAAAAGTACAGAATGATCAATATTTACATCATTTACAATTTGACTGCTACGCTTCGGATTAATCACTAGTGGACTATCATCCATCTTCTGTGTAGATTTGCCAAGACTGACAATCAAAGGAGGTTCTGGATCATTCGTACGAAATGTACGCCCTTTGACTTTGATCACAAGAGGTTGAACTTGGCTTTTAACAGGAACATTCACAGATTCCTCAGATGAAGCTTGAGTTCTTCCTTTAACCTTGATCATCAAAGGTTGATTGTTGACAGGTTGGGGTTGGATTCGCCCTTTGACTTTGATATTCAAAGGTTGCTCTTCTGGCGGATCTTCGTTAATAGACTGATCTTCAGTAGATGATTGATCTTCAGCCATATCTGATATCTCTTTCACATGCTCTTGTTTGTAAAGCCTTGAGTCAGAAAAATAGGCTTCGACACCCTTGAAAGGGTTGATATCAGCAAACTCAGTCTTTACAACCCCTTGGGGATCCACATACTTGAAGCATTGGTGGAGAGTCGAAGGCACGATGTTATGCTCATGTAACCATGGTCTTCCAAGAAGAATATTGTAGGATACGTCTGAGTTAATAACATAAAATATTACCATAGTTCGAAGATCACCAATCTGAATCTTCAGACGAATCTTCCCCAGTGGTTTGCTCTTTCCAGAGTTGAAATCAACTATTGTGGTACTAGTGTAAGTCAGATCACTAGTAGGAATCCTCAATGGTCTCAGCATATTTTGAAGAATTATGCTAATGGAAGACCCAGGATCAATGCAAATTTTGTCAACTTCAATGGATTCAATATACCCAGTATAACACAAGGGCCTATCATGCTTGTTATGCTTCAACAGCATATCTTCTTGTGTAAAAGTGATGTTGGGAATTGCTTCCATCACACTATGACATTGTGTGCATGATACTGGTATATTGTCAGGAGTCTTGAGTTGAGCTAAGCAGGAATCAGCTTGCAGCAAAGCTTCACTCAAAGTTTTGCGACTTTCTTTAGAAAGGCGCAGCAACTCGAAGATAGATAATCTAGCCGGAGTATTAGCTAACTGGGCTAGAATATCAAATTTATAGGGTTTCGTCACCACCCCCTGACTAGAAGTAGACTTCAACGGGATGTCGAAGCGTACCACTTTTTGTTTCCCCTTTTCAACCACGACAGGAGCAAGAGACGGTTGAGTTGATGGTGTTTCAACATTCTCAGCTTCTTTGGAGGATCCCTCATAATTTTTGTGGTACTCTTTTCCAGATCTTGTACCAGCAAAAGTTTCTTCTTCAGACTCAGAAGAAGGAAGTACCATATTGCAGGATTTAATCTTCCTTTCCTTAGCCTTATTCTTGTGAGGATTGTTATGAGGAACCTCAGAACCCAATCCAACAGTAGATTTTTGACTTTGAATTTATAAAAGAAGTCGTATCCCTTTATCATAATTTAAACCTTCTGCATTTTGAAAGTCATAACCCATCTTCTTCATGAGAAGGATAGATTGCTGACTGTACAAGTGAGTAGGCAGTGGACTTTCAACAGGTGGTTCTATAGAGGAAGAAGAAGAGATCTCTGTGACTACAGGAGAATGAGGAATAACCGTCTCTGCAGCTACGGAAGGAAAATGATTTGGGATACGAGGAAAAATCCCTGTAGGAGCTTTTTCATAAGTAGCGAAGACTTGTTGTGCCCTGTATAAGGGAATACTATTTATGGCTAGCCACTGCTGATGAGTAAGCTTGAGCTTGGCAGGAGAAGCCAGACTTGGAGGACATATGTTCAATCCTCTCAGTCTATCTTCCAAAGGAATACCATCCCATAGATGATCCAAATCATCAGGATCTGGAATAACATGAGAAATTATGTTATAGGTTTTGACTTTGTTACCTTTCTTGGATTTTGAAGTTTTACCTTCATCTTCCATTTCAGGTACTAAGTCAAGATGTACCCATATAATTTCACCATTCTTTAATGTAAGAGGCAACAATCCTTCATTTTCCTCCCTGGCAGGCGGGATATTCAAAATCTTCATCGTCGCCTTCGGAATTGGGACAATTCCATCTGGCACTTGTTGTGGAGGAAAATCTACAAATTGAAGAGAAACCATATTGGTTGTAACCGTATGGTCATCATTGGTTAAAGCAATAGTACCACCATTTATCAGCTCTTGGATTTTCTTCTTCAAAACATAGCAAGCACTGGTAGGATGATTAATGTATCTATGATAGATACAATATTTAGGATTGTCAGTCAGATTCACCTCATTAGGCCTCTTTGGCTCCAGAATCTGGAGTTTGTCACTCTTCACCAGACATTGGAATATCCCTGGGATATCACTTTCGTCAAAAGAGTATTCTTCTTTTGGCCTGGAAGATTCCTGATTATTCGACGTCGTCTTATTCTTGGAAAGATTGACCATAAGAGTGTCTTTTTCTTTCATATTACGATTGCCGAAATTATTACCAGGATTACTTTTCTTTCCTTTATCCTCAGAGGCAAAAATCATCCTATGTTCACGAGCCAACCTACCATTGGTCTCGGCAAAAACTGCTGCTATGATAAACGAAGCCCAATCTGTGAATTGGGAACCTGTGAAGACAGCGATGGATGGTCGCAGATTCATCTTACATGTATCAATCAGTGCTGAATCTGGCATACCCGGGGGCATCTTTAAAGTCGTCTGTCGGAAACGTTCAATGAATGTTCGAGTATCTTCTTTCTCCTTTTGCTTGATTTCTATTAAGGAGGACATGTTCATGTCCATACCTCCTTCATAGAAACGGGAGAGAAACATTGCCTTAAATTCGTCAAAAGACGAAATGCAATTGTCGGGTAAACTACGATACCAGTCGTAAGCTGAACCCGTCAAGCATCCAATGAATACTCTAGTGAGAAGAGCATCATTTTTCTGCAAATGTACAGTCATAATATCAAAGTAATTGATATACTGACTAGGAGAAGCCTTTCCATCAAACAATACCATTGACTGTGGCTTAAATTTCGGTAGAAAGGGTACATCATTCCAATGAGGAGGATAAGGTTGCTTAATCCCTAACCTCTGGAGTTGATCCTTTTACTTCAAAACTTCAAACTGTGCTTTGAGCTCACGCACTGCTTGAATGGCTTCGCTGGTTTGTGGAAGCACATTTGATTAAAAAGTTGTTGGTTGTACCGTAATCCCCACCGGAGATGGTACATCTTCTGGAATGATGGGATCTGGAGATGCCGAATTTTGGTTAACAGTAGGCTCTTGGATATTCAAAGGTATATCAACCCCTTGGCTATCTTGAGTTGGTGCTGCTGCCTGAACCGGTGTTACAATTACTGGTTGAGCAGTTTGCTGAGCCGTTATTATCTGGTGCATGTTTTACATCATGTTAAGCATGTCTTTCAATAATTGCTCAACGACAGTGAGACGTTGTTCTGTATTAACAGATGACGTCTCTGGTTCGTCTCCAATAGCATAGGATTCAACCTCTCTTGAAGATACAGAAGGATTAGTATAGAAGTATGAATCAACGCTATCAGTTTCGGACTCAAGAGATTGAGTACCCCCAGCTTCAGAATCAGAAGTCTGCAATTGTCTTTGTCTTCTTGATCGAGTATTCTGATATACTCCTTCAAAAGAATCAAGAAGTTTGTTGAATTGTTGTTGACCTGGGGTTTGGGATGTATTCTGTCTAGGACGTCGTCCTCTGTTGGTGTGAGATGCCATGTTGACTGATGCATATGACAACTCATCAGTTTGTTGTTTGGGCGCATTAAAATTCAATCGATCAAAAACTGACCATCTGGAAGCTAAGCAACAACATTTGATCACAATCTGGTGACACTCACAGTGATAATTTTCTCGGGTGAATGTCACGGAAGATTGTCTATTTTTACGCTTTTACATTAGCAACACGTAAATCAGAAGTAGTAGTCTTCTTTATTACATTTGGGATAGCAAAACATTTAGTCCCTTGTGTATAAAGAAGATTACTGGCTGTATTTGTAGAACCAAACTGTACATTTCTGCGCGTTTAGAGTTGTGTGCACAAATCTTGAGATTTTTGAGCATGAAGGACTCCATTTTCATTGCGTGTGATTTGTAGGTTTGGTACTTTGCGTAGAGCAGTATAAGAAGGCTGTTGGTGTAGAACTGAAGCTTTACCAACAATTTTTTTACGCTGTATGCATTTAGGTACATTCACATTAGATGTAAAAATATCGTTGCGAATTTTATCTACACTGTCACAGACAGGAGACTTACCTTTACACGTAGAGCGTAAAAATTGATTATCTACCACGTCACAAACGAGAGATTTTCCTTTACGCGAAGAGCATAATTTTTGTGTGTCTACCATATCACAGACGGAAGATTTATTTTTACACTTAGAAGCACAAGCATTAGAGTCTGGCTCATTACAAATGGGAGACTCATTCTTATGCACTGAGCGTAAAATTTGGTTTTTACCCACTGGGCGTAAAACCTGATTATCTTCACCGTCACAGACGGGAGATAACTTGCTACACTTAGAGTGCGACGCTGAAGTAAGGACTGCCTCGTTACGAACGGGAGCCCCTACGACATGAGTAGGAAGAATTCCCTTGCCATCAGAAGCAACAGAGAGATCAGAAGCTATTTTGGATTTAGGAATCCAAACTTTTCGTGCTTTGCGAGATTTTTGAACATTGGAGCAGCGAGAACCACCTCCAGTTCGGAGCATCTCTTTATAAGTAGTCTGGTCGAAGTGTACAACCAGAGTCTTCTTTGTCGATCCAATCGACACATCATCATATTGAGCAATTGCCTCCTCGTCAGAGGAGAAGGTCATCCCCAGCAGAGTCGCCATTTTTGTTTCACTTAACAAAATCCTGGAAATCGGATTTTGAAAATAAAACGAAAAAAAGTACAAGAAGTACAAATTTGATTCTGGAAAGTATTGCTATGGAAGTCTGATCTGTAAATGATCACTTTGTTCCTTGGACCATACGATGATGATGAAGATCACTACTAGAAGATGAACAATTGGAAGAACTAAGTCACCAGAAAGGTATCAACGTACTTGGACACTGATGGCGAGGTCGAATGCTTTCCTGCTTTGCTTCACTCTGTTCTGGAAGAAAAGTTGAAGAAGAATGCTCCAAAAATCAAAGTCTCTGGGCTCTGATCTCTATGTATTCTCTCCTTTCTCTCTGTCTCCGTTATATGAAAAAAATCAGTCTATTTATAGACTTGGCTTCTTGTGCGTAAAAACTCAGCAAAAGTTCCGTCTTTACGCTAACAACTGCCACCCATGATTGGAGTCATCCTCTGCATACGTTGACACGTGTCCCATCATTTCAGTAAGAATAGGATGCACGTATACACGTTCTTCGAGATATGTGGCATGAAAGCCATGTAGGCAAACCACGTTCTGAATTGGTGAATAGGGCGTAAAAACAACCCAAATATACCCTGAGCGTAACATAGTAGACTAGGCGTAAAATAGCCCTGACATGGACTTCTCGCGTAAAGTGATTGTTAAGTAACCTTGAGCGTAAAAGTAGCCCAAATAAACCTTACGCACACGTCAACTTTTGAGCGTAAAAACTCGTATAGTCTCCGTGCATAAAAGAAGCCATATTATGAGCGTAAGATAGCTCAGTCCACATACTAAACGACAAATTGGTCTCTGTGTAAAATAAATCTCTTTGAATTCTGTGATATTTGTCATCATTAAATCTTCATGTCAGACTTTGCATTAAATGCAAGACTTGACAGCTTTGTCCAGCGTAAAATTGGCTAGCCCGTCTTAGGCGTAAAACCATTAGCTTTGACCCGGGCGTAAAATGATTAGCCTGCTTTAGGCGTAAAGTGATTAGCCTCTCTTTGGCGTAAAGTGGATCAATTTGAATGGAATGATCCATCTCTTTGACTCATTCTTATGAAGCACTTTTTACGCTCCTACAGTAATGACGGGAGGTGGACCAGTACCCATTAGAGCTATCTATAGATGCTCTATTACTATAGCTGGGAGAGAGTTTGGGGGACGATTCTTTGTGATGCCACTCCCCGGGTATGATATCATATTGGGGATGGATTGGCTTAGCTATGCTCACGCAGCTATAAACTGTCATGAGGGTAGTATTCTGTTCAGTCCCCCAGACACGACACCATTCAGTGTCAGGAGGACAGGGCCGGAGATCAGCCTAGAGCCGAACTGTTGTGCGAAAGTTGGGGAGTTAGCACCGCCACACCCTATCATTAGAGATTTTATGGATATATTTCTAGAGGATCTTCCAAGACTTCTGCCTGACAGAGATATGGAGTTCACTATAGATTTAGTACCGGGTTCATCACCAGTATCCCGGGCTTGCTATAGAGTGAATCCCAAGGAGGCCATAGAGATGAAGGAGCAGATCGATGACCTATTGAAAAATGGTTTCATTCGATCTAGTGCTTCTCCATGGGGAGGACCAGTGCTCTTTGTGCCCAAGAAGGATGGTACAGTCCGGTTGTGCATTGACTACCGGGCGTTGAATACCATCACCATTAAGAACAAATATCCTCTACCTAGGATAGGTGATTTGTTCGACCAGTTGAGTGGGGCGAAGGTATTTTCCAGGATAGATTTGAGATCCGGTTACCACCAGGGGAAAGTCAGGGCTGAAGATGTCCAGAAGATGGCGTTCAACACGAAGTATGGGCAGTACGAGTTTTTGGTGATGCTATTTGGTCTCACAAATGTGCCAGCTGTTTTTATGAACTTGATGATGTCACGTCCCGATCCGGTAGAATCGATAATCGTCCCCCGGGGCATGATGCCGTGCCTAAGTTACGCTTGCACAAGGCGGTTCATAAGGTTATCTGTAACTACAGCATTTGCAATAGTACACAGAGAAATTGAACACATTTATATAAAGAAGGAAACTTGTATTTTTATTGATAATAAGTTTAATTACAGACTCGATTACAAAAGAGGCCTCTCGGGCTTACAACCGACATCGATGAGATAGTCAATCCATACATTTATATCCCTTTTTACATGACAACAAAATGACTCTAATACCTGGGATCGACGAGAGTCTGCACTGCATGATGCAATAGAATTTGAGTCTTCAAAATGTTACAGAGTTAGCCTTCATGCTAGCAAGGCTTCAAAAGAAAGGAGCATCTCCTTCAGTTCCTTGGCACGCTGTCCTGGTTCCGAGTATCTGTTGAGAGCGAGGGTCAGCACTTTACACTTTGTGCTGGTGCGTGGCAATTTACGTCCCGTACTCTCATTTGTTGAAGAAGTTAAGTGAGCGTGCATGCATATGTTTAGTGAAGTTTCTAGCCATCCTATTCAATTCAAACTTTATATTTGAAGGCACAACTGTATAACGATGATAGATCTTACTCCCGGCAGAGCGCGTCGTCGTAGCGTAAACTTACCATGTTCTTTCCTGTCATGTTGATAATAATAAAACTTAATATAGTGCATTCGTGAACGTCACTGGCACGACAAGCCATCCTGGACATATAGCTCGGTAGACAGAGGTCCTTCAGCACAGGTAGCGAGCCTCATTGAAAGCCATTGCCTACCGTGGCATGCATCCGACATAGCTATTCGTGTTTCTTCCTAGGCCGGAACGGTCCCGTGACCTCGGAATACCGTCCGAAGAAACAATCGCCCTTGTCGACAAGTTGTCCATGACCGTGCTAAGTTAATTTATTATTTTAAGGCACATCTTATAGTATCGTTACGACATTCATTTAATCGATTCATCCTTCCTTAGCACGGTTCTATATGATTTGATAATTACAAGCACGATATTATATGACAAGCATCTGTATAGTTCGTGTTCGTGGGACGTCCTGTGACCGTTCATCGGAATATCATTCATGTCGTTGTATTACATCTAGCATAGCACATGTCTAGTATCGATAATGTATTAGAGAAGAGGGTCGAAGGAAGAAGGGTCAGCCACACACCTTAGTATTTACTTGAGGCGAGAAACTAGTTGGCCGCACTAGACGTTGCCTACGCGATCACCTGAAATCGCATAAGCAACCGATTAGAACACTGTGTTATTCAAGGAAATTCGATACGAATGCGAAGTTCGAAACGTAAGCCATGAAAACCATCCAAAACATTCACGAAAATGCATTCAGAAAACAAAGCCAAAACCAACACAAGCGGCGTGAAAAGCAGAGCAATGAGAGGTCTCTCCCGATTCAGCCGCAGAGTCTATCCTCGAGGTGCAATCCGCTGAATATGGGACTTGGTTCCGAAGAAGCCATTCCATAACGGGGAATGGATCTTAATTCAACCATTCCCGTTCGATCGATTCGATCGATCCCGACCTATCGGTACCGATCGAGTCGATAGCGACAGTGTTCCTTTCTCGCATACCCCGTGGATGAACAACGGGGCACAATGTAGGGACGGGGCACTACATCATAACTATGAAAAAGTTTCATCCACGAAACTTAAGACCAGAACCTACCTCTATGAAAATAATGAAGGAAACTTTTCCTTCATCTTCGACTGGAGTTCCCATGTCGACTCTTCCGCCGCATGGTTCCTCCAGAGTACGCGAACGAAAGGGATTGTCCGGTTTCGTAGTAGCTTATCCTTGCGTTCTAAGATTTGAACTGGCTCTTCAACGTAGGATAACTCGGACTTCAGCTCCAGCTGGCCAAAATCTACCACGTGGCTAGGGTCGTGCACGTACTTTTGCAGCTGAGAGACGTAGAAGACAGCATGCACACCTTCAAGCGCCGGCAGTAGGGCAATTTTATAGGCTACTGGGGCGACCCGCTCGAGTATTTTGAACGGCCCAACGAATCTCGGACTCAGCTTTCCCTTCGCGCCGAACCGAGTAACTCCTCGCATGGGCGACACCTTCAGGAACACATGATCGCCCACCTGGAACTCAAGCGGTCTTCAATGGGTGTCGGCGTAGCTCTTTTGCCGACTCTGTACAATCTTCAGTTTTTCCTGAATTAGCTTGACCTTTTCTATATTCTGTTCCACCAGCTCCGGACCGAGTATCTGCCGTTCCCCGACTTCATCCCAGCAAATGGGCGATCTGCACTTTCGACCGTACAAAGCTTCATACGGTGCCATTTGGATGCTGGACTGGTAGCTATTGTTGTATGCAAATTCTGCCAGCGGTAGGTGGACGTTCCAGCTTGATTTGAAGTCAATTGCGCAGAGTCGTAGCATGTTTTCGAGAATCTGATTAACGCGCTCCGTTTGGCCGTCGGTCTGAGGATGGTAAGCTGAGCTGAACTGCAACTTGGTATCCAGTGCCGACTGAAGGCTACTCCAGAATTGCGACATGAACCGTGAATCCTGATCAGAGACGATGGATACTGGAACTCCGTGCAGCCGTACTATCTCGTCAAGGTAAATCTGTGCCAGGCGATCAACGCTCCAAGTAACTTTGATGGCAATAAAGTGTGCTGACTTGGTTAATCGATCGACGATGACCCAGATGGCGTCGCTCCCCCGTGGTGTCTTCAGCAGTCCAATAATAAAGTCCATAGTGACGTGATCCCATTTCTACTCTAGAATAGCAAGGTTCTGCATCTCCTCGCCCGGTCGCTGATGCTCAGCTTTCACCTGCTGACAGGCCATGCATTGTGACACGAAGAGCGCCACATCTTTTTTCATCCCGTACCACCAGAAGGTCGTACGAAGGTCCTTATACATCTTGGTACTGCCTGGATGCAAGGTATATTTTGAATAGTGCGCCTCCGACATTATCTCCTTTCGTAGTTCTGAATCATCTGGAACACATAGTCGGCCATTCAATCTCAGCACGCCGGTCTTATCTTCTGCAAAGTCGGTCGTACTACCTGTTGAAATTTGCTCGTGCATTTTCTTCAGGTACGGATCATCCTTCTGAGCGGTCATGATCTTTTCCAGCAAACTTGGCTCTAACTGCAGCTGCGCCAACCGTACATCATTGAATCGAACCCAGAGATCGATGCCCATTTCTCCTAGATCTTGTAGTAGTCTGCGGTTGATGGATAGCGATGCAAGATATTTTCGACTCAGAGCATCCGCCACCACATTTCCCTTGCCCGGAGTGTAGTCGATCGTCAAGTCATAGGCTTTGATTAGTTCAAGCCAGCGCCTCTGTCGCAAGTTCAACTCCTTCTAGGTGAAGAGATACTTGAGGCTCTTATGGTCGGTATAGATTACGTATGCCATGCCATATAGATAGTGACGCCATAATTTTAACGCGAACACAATCGCCGCTAACTCCAAGTCGTGTGTAGGATAGTTCTTCTCGTGCGGCTTTAACTGTCTGGAGGCGAAGGATATCATCTTGTTTCGCTGCATGAGCACACATCCCAAGCCCTGGCCTGAAGCATCGTTGAATATTTGAAAGCCCTCTGGCCCATCCGGAAGTACGAGTATGGGTGCCAAAATTAGTCGCTGTTTTAGCTCCTGGAATGAAGCTTCACAGTCATCCGACCACTCATACACAACTCCTTTTTGAGTGAGGCGAGTCAATGGCGATGCAATCTTCACGAAGTCTTTCACGAAGCGTCGATAGTATCCCGCCAAACCAAGAAAGCTTCGAATCTCACTAGCAGACGCAGGCCGCTTCCAATCAGCAACAACTTCCACTTTCTTCGGGTCGACTGCAATGCCTTCGGACGAAATGATGTGACCAAGAAAGGATACGCTGCTTAGCCAAAATTCATACTTACTCTGCTTTGCATACAACTCATTCTCTCGAAGTGTCTGGAGCACGGCCCGTAGATGTTCTGCATGCTGCGCCCTGTCCTTCAAGTAGACGAGAATATCGTCGATAAAGACTACCACAAATTTATCAAGGAAGGATGAAATACCCGATTCATTAGATCCATAAAGGCGGCAAGGGCGTTCGTCAGGCCGAATGGCATCACCAGAAACTCGTAGTGGCCGTACCGAGTGCGAAAGGCTGAGTTTTGTACGTCGTCTGACTTGATCTTGAGTTGATGATAGCCCGAGCGGAGATCAATCTTCGAAAATACCGAGGAGTCTTACAGTTGATCGAATAAGTCGTCTATACGGGGTAATAGATACTTGTTTCGAATGGTGGTCTTGTTCAGCTCTCGATAATCGACGCACAGACGCATGGACCCATCCTTCTTCTTCACGAACAATACGGGCGCTCCCCACGGTGAAACACTAGGCCGAATAAATCCTCTGTCGAGTAACTCTTGTAACTGCACCTTGAGTTCCTTCAGCTCGGTGGGGGCCATTCTGTACGGGGCCTTAGAAATCGGTCGAGTATCGGAGAATGTATCGATGCTGAATTCGATTTCTCGGTCGGGGGGCATGTCGGGTAGCTCGTCCGGGAACACATCGGGAAATTTTGCCACAACGTCGGTCTGACCCGCGTTTGCACCATCCTGTCGTATGTCTCGGACGGATGCCAAATAGCCTTCGCACCCAGAATGTAGCATCCACCGAGCCAAAATTGCCAAAATCAGCATGCAGGTCGACGACGCCTCACCACACGAAAAACAGAATTTAGGCACTCCTGGTATGCAGAAGGTGACCGTCTTTCTGGCGCAGTCTGTGGTTGCATTGCACGGCCCAAGCTAATCTATTCCCAGAATGATATCAAAGTCCTTCATGTCTAGGACTATCACGTCAAGACCGATCTTTTGACCGCCAATACAGATAATTTCGTCGGCACAGGCTAAGTTTGTGAGTATTGGTGTGCCCGAAGGTGTACTTACACTAAGGTCGAGATCTAATGATATTACAAGAAATTTCTGCACGGCGGCAAAGTCTGCCGATATAAAACTATGCGAAGTGCCTGAATCAAATAGTTCACGAGCAGGCACATTATTAAAAGTTAGTATACCTGTCACGACCGTATCTGACGCAAGCACTTTATCTCGAGTCATGGCGTAGACGCGGCCCTGGGCATTGGGGCGACGGTCTTGGCTATTTTACGGCGCAGGTTGAGGTGCTCGAGGCGCCGGAACTTGATTCCCCAGACGGTGTTGTTGATGCTGAGGCGTGTTCAAGTTGTTTCTTCTACGGTTCGAGCAATCTCCATGAAAGTGACCCCTTTTTCCGTAGATGAAACACCCGCCATTTTGAACTTCACAGTCGACGGCGAGATATCCGTTCCGGTTGCATTTTGTGCAGTAAGGTCCCTGGTTCCTTGCCTGGTGTCCACCCTGGTGCCCGTTGTTTGGATGCTTGGTCACGTTGTTTCCTCCCGTGTGGCTAGGGCATTTGTGGTTGTAGGTATGCACAGCGCAGGCAGCACCTGGAGGATATTGGCGTTCAAGACGGAGGGCATGGTTGAGAGACTCCCCCATCGTTTTATATTACAGAACAGACATATGGGCATAGATAGATGGTCGTAGACCCACTTTGAACCGTCGAGCATGACTCGCCAGAGAGGGCAGGAATTCTCCAGCAAATTTAGCTAACTTGTTGAACTCTGCTGCATACTGCCGCACCGTCATATTCCCTTGCCTTAGCTGCATAAATTCATTTTTCTTCTCTTGTCGAATGACTTCGGGGAGGTACTCGATCTTGAACGCCTCTCGAAAGATAGCCCAAGATATTGCCGCTGTCTCGTCGTCGTATCTGATCGCTCGCTTTTGCACGGCCCACCAGTCGTGCGCGTTCGATCGGAGTAGAAGTTGAGCGCATGCGACTTTCTTGGACTCTTCAACGCCCAGAAGCTCGAACTTATCTTCCAGTTCCTCCAACCAGTCGATCGCTAAGGAGGAATCTTCTATGCCATTGAAGGAAGTGCGGCAGGTCTTTGTGAATTTTGACACGTCGAAGTTGGAACTTCTCGATGCTGTAGGTGTAGGCTCGGGTGCCTCCGGATCGACTTCACTTTGTCTGGCCGTAGGCTCGGTTATGGCATGGGTTGTCACGGAGTTGTTGTTGTTGGCCACCACCGTCTGAACGATCTGCTGGAGAGTATCGAGCTGCTTCTGCAGCAACTTGATTTGTGCATCGAATCGGGCCTCGAACTAAGTTTGACGTGCCTCCATCTGCCGTCGATGTTGCTCATTCTGGCACTGAGTATCCTCAGCTTGTCATTGTTGTGCTTCCAGCATACGCGACATCCACTCCATGGCATCGTTAGAGGGTCCGGGTCTCGAGCTACACGAGCCGCTCGAAGCGCTTTCTTCGTTCGCTGCAACGTTCGCCGCCGCGCCTTCTGAGATTTTGAAGGCAAAGTATATTAGTCACAAAACTTATCACGGACTCGCTCGTATGGAATGACATATCTCATCGACACGAGGCCAACGGTTTTGAGACAAAAAACTCGACACTGGAGGCCAAGGACGTAAAGCTGTGCTCTGATACCATTATGTCACGCCTCGATTCGGTAGAATCGATAATCGTCCCCCGGGGCGTGATGCCGTGCAAGCCTAAGTTGTGCTTGCACAAGGCGGTTCATAAGGTTATCCGAAACTACAACATTTGTAAGAGTATACAGAGAAATTGAACACATTTATATAAAGAAGGAAACTTGTATTTTCATTGATAATAAGTTTGATTACAGACTCGATTACAAAAGAGGCCTCTCGGGCTTACAACCGACATCGATGAGATAGTCATTCCATACATTTACATCCCTTTTTACATGACAACAAAATGACTCTAAGACCTGGGATCGGCGAGAGTCTGTGCTGCATGATGCAGTAGAATTTGAGTCTTCAAAATGTTGTAGAGTTAGCCTTCGTGCTAGCAAGGCTTCAAAAGAAAGGAGCGTCGCCTTCAGTTCCTTGGCACGCTGTCCTGGTTCCGAGTACCTGTTGAGAGCGAGGGTCAGCACTTTACACTTTGTGCTGGTGCGTGGCAATTTACGTCCCGTGCTCTCATTTGTTGAAGAAGTTAAGTGAGCGTGCATGCATATGTTTAGTGAAGTTTCTAGCCATCCTAGTAAATTCAAACTTTATATTTGAAGACACAACTGTATAACGATGATAGATCTTACCCCCGGCAGAGCGCGCCGTCGTAGCGTAAACTTACCATGTTCTTCCCTGTCATGTTGATAATAATAAAATATAACTGAGTGCATTCGTGAAGGTCACTGGCACGACAAGCCATCCTGGACATATAGCTTGGTAGATAGAGGTCCTTCAGCACAGGTAGCGAGCCCCGTTGAAAGCCACAGCCTACCGTGGCATGCATCCGACATAGCTATCCGTGTTTCTTCCTAGGTCGGAACGGTCCCGTGGCCTCGGGATACTGTCCGAAGAAACAATCGCCCTTGTCGACAAGTTGTCCATGACCGTGCTAAGTTAATTTGTTATTTCAAGGCACATCTTATAGTATCGTTACGACATTCATTTAATCGATTCATCCTTCCTTAGCACGGTTCTATATGATTTGATAATTGCAAGCACGATGTTATATGACAAGCATCTGTATAGTTCGTGTTCGTAGGACGTCGTGTGACCGTTCATCAGAATATCATTTATGTCGTTGCATTACATCTAGCATACCACATGTCTAGTATCGATAATATATTAGAGAAGAGGGTTGAAGGAAGAAGGGTCAGCCACACACCTTAGTATTTACTTGAGGCAAAAAACTGGTTGGCCGCGCTAGACGTTGCCTACGCGATCACCTGAAATTGCACAAGCAACCGATTAGAACACTGTGTTATTCAAGGAAATTCGATACGAATGCGAAGTTCGAAACGTAAGCCATGAAAACCATCGAAAACATTCATGAAAATGCATTCAGAAAACAAAGCCAAAACCAACACAAGCGGCGTGAAAAGCAGAGCAATGGAAGGTCTCTCCCGACTCAGCCGCAGAGTCTATCCTCGAGGCGCAATCCGCTGAATATGGGACTTGGTTCCGAAGAAGCCATTCCATAACGGGGAATGGATTTTAATTCAACCATTCCCGTTCGATCGATCCCGACCTATCGGTCCCGACCGAGTCGATAGCGATAGTGTTTCTTTCTCGCGCACCCCGTGGATGAACAACGGGGCACAATGTAGGTACGGGGCACTACACCATAACCAACTAAGAAAAAGTTTGTCCACGAAACTTAAGAACATAACCTACCTCTATGAAAATAATAAAGGAAACTTTTCCTTCATCTCCGACTGGAGTTCCCATGTTGACTCTTCCGCCGCATGGTTCCTCCAGAGTACGCGAACAAGAGGGATTGCCCGGTTTCGCAGTAGCTTATCCTTGCATTCTAAGATTTGAACTGGCTCTTCAACGTAGGATAAGTCGGACTTCAGCTCCAGCTGGCCAAAATCTACCACGTGGTTAGGGTCGTGCACGTACTTTTGCAGCTGAGAGACGTAGAAGACAGCGTGCACACCTTCAAGCGCCGACGGTAGAGATATTGGACCGGAGGGAGAAGAGGCCTAGGAACAAAGTTATACCCATGGTTCGAGTAGCTTGGAGCCGTCACTCTCCAGGGGAATCTACTTAGGAGAGGGAGTCGGACATGAGGGAGAGATATCCTTACTTGTTCGATCCAACAGCCGTGAGGGAACCATCCGTTCCCGCTTGATACCATAGAGGTTAGTCTTAATAGTGGCCTTAGTCATTGTTTTAATTGCTTGCTATGTTAGAATGTTTGTAGAGTCTTCTATCCTTGTGAATTTCGAGGACGAAATTTTTCAAGGAGGGAAGATTTGTAAGCCCCTAGTTTTTTTAAAATATTTTTTAAAATAAGGAGATTATAATTTTAAATAGCATTTTATCCTTAAAATGAATTATTATAATTATTAGGAATTTTCTAGAATTTTTAAATAATGTTTAAATGATTTTTAAAACCAAAAATATCAATTTGCAATTATTTAAATTATTTTTATATCAGTATGCAATTTATTAAATTGTTTTCAATGCATTTTGCAATTATTTTAATTGTTTTAAAATCATTTGCATATACTCAATTTGTTTTGATATCAGTTTGCAAATTTAAATTACAAACTGTTATGGCGGTGGGGGATCTATGTAAATACTAGATTTGGGAGGGGGGTTCTGTAAAAATGCCACCCGATCACCGCCTTCGTTCCCGACTAATCCGTCGACCTCGGCCTAAACCTAACCCTAATTCCTAAACTAATGGCCAAAACCCTAATCTAACACTCGACCCAGCCCTATAAATAGACCCCTAGACGAAATCCAAACCCTATTCTACTTCCAGACCGCCCTAGCCATGCCTTAATCCCCTTTCTTCTCCGACGAGCTCGCCGGAGACCCAGATATACTGTGGCTGCCGCCCTATCCTACGTCGATACCCCCGACCACCACCGATCAGTTCGTCTCGACGAGATGAACTTGTCCATATTTTTCTTTGGCTGCTTTGACATCTCCGTCGTGCAACGCCCCCGACAGCAACCCTACGACGGACACGTACGTGTCACTTCTCCTAGGTGTCGAGTCGTGTCTCGTGTACACGTGTGTGGACTCACATGGTGTTGGGGAGTCCAGTGAGGAGCGTGGACACAAGAAATTTGTGTCGTGCGTGTCGTGCTAGCCTCGGACACAGGATTCGTGTACTCATGTCCCTAACTGTCCAGACACAAGTTTAAAATAATTGGGTTAATGGGTTTGGGTTTGTGCTTGTAGGAGCGTAAAAAGTGCTTCAAAGAAAGGGTCATCCCATTCATAAGTGATCGGTTTTTATGCCAAGCAGAGCGGGTAATCTCTTTTACGCCCAAGACTAGGCTAATCAATTTACGCCTAAGCAGGCTGATCATTTTACGCTTGGGTCTACACTTATGATTTTACGCCAAGGACAGAGCAGCCTCTTTTACGCTGGACAAAGCTGTCAAATCTCGCATTTAATGCAAACTCTGAAATGAAGATATTAATGATGGCATTTATCACAGAATTCAATGGAATTTGTCTTATACAAAGACCATTGTTGTCGTTTATGAAGATCGAGCTACTTTACGCTCACTGTATGGTTTCTTTTACGCACGGAGTTTTACATGAGTTCTTACGCTCATAAAACAATGTGTGCGTAAAGTCTATTTGAGCCATTTTACGCTCAAGGTTATTCAATAACCACTTTACACAGGAAACCTATGACAGAGCTATTTTACGCTCATCTTACTGCTTTACGCCCAGAGGATGTTGGGGCTATTTTTACGCCCTATTCTTTCTGGTCAGTTTGGAACGTGGTTTGCCTACATGGCCTTCATGCCACATATTTCGAAGAACGTGTATACATGTATCCTATTCTTACTGAAATGATGGGACGCGTGTCAACGTATGCAAAGGATGACTCTGATCATGGGTGGCAGTTGTTAGCGTAAAGACAGATTTTGATGCTCTTTTACGCACAAAAGCCCCAGTCTATAAATAGACTCATTTTTCTCAAAGGAACAGACAGAGAGAACATGAGAGAATACAGAGATCAGGACTTCGAGATTTTGATTCTCCGGAGCATTCTTCTTCAACTTTTCTTTCAGAACAGAGTGAAGCAAAGCAGGAAAGCATTCGGCCTCGCCATCAGTGCCCAAGTACGTCGATACCTTTCTGGTGACTTAGTTCTTCCAAGTTGTTCTACTTCAAGCAGTGATCTTCATCATCATCATATGGTCCAAGGAACAAAGTGATCATTTACAGATCAGACTTCCATAGCAATACTTTCCTAGAATCAAATTTGTACTTCTTGTACTTTTTTTTTCTTGTTTTATTTTCAAAATCTAACCTTTTGTTTGGCAATTTTGTTAAGTGAAACAAAATGGCGACTCTGCTGGGGACGGCCTTCTCCTCTGACGAGGAGGCAATTGCTCAATATGATGATGTTTCGGTCGGTTCGACCAAGAAGACTCTGGTTGTGCACTTCGACCAGACTGCCTATGAAGAAATGCTCCGAACTGGGGGTGGTTCTCGCCACTCCAATGTTCAAAAGTCTCGCAAAGCACAAAAAGTTTGGATTCCCAAATCCAAAGTGGTTTCTGATCTCTCTGTTGCTTCTGATGACAAGGGAATTCTTCCCACTCCTGTCGTAGGGGCTCCCGTTCGTAATGAGGCAGTCCTTACTTCAGAGTTGCACTCAAAGTGTGATGATTTATCTTCCGTTTGTAACGGTAAAGATAATCAGGTTTCACGCCCACTGCGTAAGAATCAAGTTTTACGCTCAGTAGATAAGAACCAAATTTTACGCTCAAGGCATAAGAATGAGTCTCCCATTTGTAATGTAGCAGATTCTAATATTTTTGAGTATAAGAATCAGTCTCCCGTCGGTGACGTGGTAGGCCCACACAAATTACGCTCCTCGCGTAAAACAAAATCTCCCGTCTGTGACGTGGTAGATAATTAATTTTTACGTTTTACGCGTAAAGGTAAGTCTCCTGTCTGTGACAGTGTAGATAAAATTCACAACGATGTTTGCACATCTAATATGAATGTACCTAAACACATACAGTATAAAAATGTCGTTGGTAAAGCTTCTGTCCTACACCAACGACCTTCTTATACTGCTTTACGCAAAGTACCAAACTTGCAAATCACGTGCCATGAAAATGGAGTCCTTCGTGCTAAATCTCAAGATTTATGCACACAACTCCAAACGCATAAAAATGTACAGTTTGGTTCTGCAAATGAAGCCAGTAATCTTCTTTATACACAAGGGACTAAACGTTTTTCTACCCCAAATGTAATAAAGAAGAATATTCCCTCCACTCCTTCTGACTTACGTGAATTGCTAATACAAAAGCGTAAGAATTCACAATCTCCGTGACGCTCCCCCAAGAAAAACATCATTGTGAATATCATCAGGTTGTGATCAATTTTGTTGTTCAGCTTCAAGACGGTCAGTTTTTGATCGTTTAAGTTTTAACTCGCTTCAACATCAAACTGAAGACCAAGAAGATGAGCTGTCATATGCATCAGTCAACATGGCATCTCATACTAACAGAGGACGACGACCGAGACGGAACATGTCCCAAACTCCAGGTCAACAACAGTTCAACAGGCTTCTTGATTCCTTTGAAGGAGTATATCAGAATACTCGATCAAGAAGACAAAGACAATTGCAGACTTCTGATTCAGAAGCTGGGGGTACTCAATCTTTTGAGTCTGATACCGATAGTGTGGATTCATACTTCTATACTAATCCCTCTGTATCTTCAAGAGAGGTTGAATCCTACGCTATTGGAGATAAACCAGAGACGTCATGCTAATACGGA
>JANAVB010026072.1:0-52050 GCA_029216955.1 Iris pallida | reverse complement strand
GCTCGAGTACCAGGACACTGCCCTAAGGCTGCTGCGGGCGTGTTCGTGTCCGTTTTGGACACGGACACGACTCGAATTCGTGCTCAGTGTACAAAATATAATATACACATATAGATCTGTCATTCCATGCAATTAGTTCCACAAAAATCAGAAATAAAATCCTCACAGACATTTCATCAAACACATGCACACATCATGATACGTGTCCGATACGGACACCAAACGAACACGAATCGACACAAAACCAATACCTACGGCTAGGGGACCTAGGGCTTCCTATCCATGCAAAGAAAACGAAATTTGGTGGAGGGAATAGGGATTTACCTATATGTTGAAATTCCAATAAAAAGCTCCAAAAATAGGGTTTCTTCTTGCTAGCTAGCTCCTCCAAATTGCTCTCCAACTGGGATTGGCCTCCATGAACAGTAAAAGGAAGCTAATTAGAACCTAATGCAATTGGTTTGGGAAGAAAAGGAACTAAAATAGAATTTCTAGGGTTTTAGGAAGTTTAGAACTAACCTTTCTTTCCAACTTTGCAACTCTTTCTAAAGGGAGGCTAACCTAATGGAAGAGGCATTATATAGGGGTAGGATTCCCTATGTTGGCTGGCCAAAACTCTAGGGTTAGGGTTTTAGTTAGTTGGGCCATGGGCCTTCCTCTCTTGGTGGGTTTCTAGGCTTCCTAGTTAAAGGCCTATTCTCAAAACTCCTCATTCTAACCATTAAGTCCAAAGCAATTATCTTCCAATTTTCTAACCATGACTTAAACTAACAAGTCCCACTTAGTCTATAGGTTAAGTCTCACTTCTAGGTTAGGTCCAATCTAGTCTAGAACCAAGATACCACATAGCAACTAATTAATTAGTATTAAAATCACATAAATTTCCATAAATCATAATAAATTCAAATAAATCCTAAAATGACCAAAATACCCTCTAGGCTATAATATACTAATTAAACATCCTAATCACATGACTAGGCTCTAGGGCAGACAGTCTCTACGGTTTCACTAGCTGCACACCAAATGACAAGTCATGGTTTAAATAGTTTAAAAAAATGATTAAAAATTACCAAAAATTATATTATTATTTAAATATCATAATTAAATAAATTAAAATACAAAATTTCAAAATTACCCTCAAACTGGAAAACTGGGTGTTACAATCCTACCCACCTTAGAAAAATTTTGTCCTCGAAATTAAGATGGTAGCTGTCCTTCTAGGTCAAACACCCCATAATTAAAGCCTCAAACATACCGTCATATAATCATATGCGTCTGTCCAAAATCATGATACTCAGAATCTTTGTCGTACTAGTGAGCAAGGCTGCGATAATCACAGAGTCCTCGACTAAGGCACTTACCTCTAGAATCATGGTATTTAAAATTTTCGCATTGCCGCATGCTTGGCAGCGAAAATCTTAAATTCCCACACCTGAGAAATACGTCCTAAATCTGACTATATGTCCTCACTATGCCAGCTAAACACGACCATCGAAGATTCTAGATCCCATAACTGAGGTGACCTAGCCCATATGATTCATCTCAGAAAAATCAAACAACACAAGAACAACATGACAAAATTGATAAATCAACAAGGAACAGAGAGAATCGAAATTTCAAGGCAGTTATAAGAGGCAACTGCAGAAATGGAATCAAGGAACGGAACCTACAACTAGATCTCCAACGGCCTGAGCATCCTCGACTGTCCTGGCGAAAGCTCGCCCCCGCTGGCCTCCCCTGGCCTGCTGCTGATGCTGCATGTACCTCTGCTGCTGAGTCGGTAAGGGTAATCCCGTCTGCTGGCCAACCGGAGCCCTAGCTCCTGCTCCCTGAACTGTCTGTCCCGACGACTCGGGACACTCTCTCAGCTGATGATCAGATCCTCCGTAAAGTAAACATCTGCCCAGCCTCTTCCGGTATTCGCCCCAATCATGCCCTAGTCTCTTGTAAAAAGGGCAAATGATGACAAGCTGCTGTACCGGGGCCTGCTGCTGCCTCTGTGGCTGCTGTGCCTGCTGGGAGGGTACACGGTCCTGAAACTGCCGCTGCTGAAAGTAGACCCTCGGCTGCTGGTACTGCTGCTGAAACTGTAGAGGTAGCATCTGCTGCGGATACTGCTGCTGAAACTGCAAACGGGGCATGCTGCTGGATCTGTAGGTGGAGCCTCTTAGCCGGGCCCGTACTGCCACTAGCTCCCTGAGTGTCTCGCATCCTCTTCTCCTTCAGTCCAAGATCGTCCTCCGCTGTCATGGCTCCTACCAGAATCTGCTCGAAAGTAGCGTCGCGGTCGCTCTTGGTATATGACTTGATCTCTCTGATCAAACCCCTGCGGAACCTCCTCGCCTTCCCGGCCTCAGTAAGATCCTCAACGAATCTGCTCAAACGGCTGAACTCTCCAGCGTACTCCTCAACGGTCTGGTTCCCCTGAACCAAACTCTCGAACTGCGCCTCCAAAGCACGGAGTGCTATATCGGGAAAAAATTTCTCCTTGAATAGTTTCTTGAACGCTGCCCAAGTCTGACCGGCTGTACCAACCCTCGGGTCCGTCTGGTACTAGGTACGGGCCAAGTCCTGCATCTGACTGGCGGCTGCCTCGATCTGTAATCCTACTGGTATCTGTGCCAATCAGAATATCTCTTCAATGTGCTCTATCCAATCGTCAGCGTATATGATGCCCTCTGTACCCTTGAAGTCTCGGGGTCCCATTTTCTTAAAGGATTGGATGTCTGGAGTCTTCGGCTGATATGGCTGCATCTGGCCTCCCTGTGGCTGAGCAGCCACCAGCTCTACTGTCGTCCTGACCAACTAGTGAGTATCTTGTATGCTCTGTCGGATATCAGCAGACTGGCTCTGCTGTATTGCTGCTGGACTCCAAGAATTGCTGGAAAAGAGCAAACATCTGAGCCGCATCTACTGTCCCTGAAGGTAACTGCTGCTGATACATATCTGGAATGACGGGGGAAGACCTCCAGACAGATGGAGGTGCACTCCCAAAAGCTGCAGATGCTCCTATATGAGCAAAATAGGGGGTGCTGTGGTCCCAGCGTCCACAATCGGGTGAGGGGTGGTAGGCCTCTCACCAGCGTCTGCTGGGCCAGAGCGATGTGATCGTGTCTCGATCACCATCCCGGAGACAGATCAAACAAGGAATCAATACTGAGATAGAAACGATAATTCAAGTGAGGACAGTTATTCAAGGAAGTATCAGGAATTTAGATGGCAGGAATCCAGTTAAGAGTTTTTCCTAATGTGATTGAGTACCTCAAAATAATCCTAATCCTACTGCAGGCTGTAGTGATACTCTAATTCGAATACCACTACACAAACTCGACCTGCATGGGCCACCACTAAAACGTATCACGACCCGCACCCACCGTGAGGGTACGAGTACGTAACAGTGCCCAGCCTACGCCACAGTATCGACGGTAGAACGCTGTTCTAGGTCATGAATTATAACTAACTAACATGAAATACTCTCCATAAGGAGGCCAACACAGAGGTACAACTCAATCACAATCTAGAGATAGAATATGGTACGATAAAATAGATAAGAAAATCCTCCACTGAGGTACAATAGAAATGAAATAACAAGTCTCAACATCTCTAAAATATACAACTCTGAAAACAAGAACAACAGCTAAACATGAAAAAAAAAGTCTAAGCTATCTATACTATGCAAGGGGTATCATCCTCAGCAGCTGCCTGAACCTCCCCAGGGGTCCAGGTCGCGAGTGTCATCTAGGCAAGCTCCAAAGTAAGGGGTGGGGTTCCTCATCATCCTCTGTAAAAATTTCAACAGGTCCAGTCAGGACGGAAGTGAGCACAATACATCTCACGCAGATCATAACAGGTTAGAGAATATAAACATGCAAGAGAGTACGATACATAAAACTGAAAGAAAGTACATGATATAAATAGAGAGAGAACTGTAATAGAAATATCTACTATAAGTAGAGAGCTACCAGTGACTAGTGATTTAGAGTACAAAGTTGACATGTGAACGGCTGGATTTGCACATGACTATACTAAAGAGGCGCACATGGCTATACTACTTTGGAATTGTTCACATGACTATTTATACTCCCCCATACCCCAATCAATACACAAGGATCCAAACAAGTTATGTTACGTATATGGTTTTCACATGAAGCCCATAAATGGGTGCACATGAAGTATACATGAGAGCTCATACATGAGTGCATATGAAGTTTGTTGACACAAAGTCACAGTCAACCAAATATTGACAATATTGACTAAATAATATCTGTAATAATTCAATACGACACACGACGTCTGCATTAAGCTCAAGACAGAAGACAGCTCAGCTTCCGTGTCTCAGTTGATTCGAGTCTGTATTTTACACTTTCTTTGAGTCTAGACTAATGTAATCTGAGTCATGCTGAGCCCTTGAAACTTAGACTAGAGCCTACCCAAAAATCCTAAAGCTCCACCAAACCAGAAATTCCCAAATGGTCCCCTTTGAACCACTCTGTGCTCTGGAGACAGAGTTCGGGCCAAACTCTGCCTCCACACAGAGTTCGGGCCGAACTCTGTCCCCTAGAATTCAGGAACCCTAATTTTAGGGTTAGCTGGTTGCTAGTTGTCCAACGGCCAAATATTTGAATTTTCCTACCCGAATTCTGGCCGAATTCTGCCTATAAAAACACTATAAATAGGGCATGAATTCTCTCATTCCAATCCATCCAATTTCTTCTCTTCTCTCTTATAGCTGAAATAAGCCATATCCTTCCCATCTACTAGCCATAAGCCTCCTAAGTCTCGAGTGCTCAGCATCTCTCAGTTAGGATTCTTGTGCAAGAGTCGAAGAAGTCGCTTGGACAATTCCAAGCAAATCGCCACTGCGATCCTCTGTTAGAAGTTGACGTGCTCTTCTGAAGTAAAGGCACGGTTGTAAACTACTATTTCACAAATAGTGGATTTGAATCCTGAGCTAGAGTTCTCAGGCCTGGACTAGTCCTCCACGAGGGAAACCAGGTTAAAATCGCTGTGTTTGCGTATGCTCTTTTGATCTCCTTTTATTTTCCGCACTTTACTCTGATTCTTTATTATTGGTGAAAGAGTTATTTTTAATTGGTCATTTTTCTATATATACTCTATTCACCCCCTCTAGAGTTGCCAAACTGTTCTTCAATTGGTATCAAAGCTCTGTTTCTTTATAAGGACTAACATCCTAAGAGCTGATCCATGGCAACCACACAATCCTTGATTTCCAATCATGGTGAAGGTCAGTCCACTCATAGGCCTCCCTATTTGATGGAACTAACTATACATATTGGAAAACAAGGATGAGCTTCTATCTTAAGTCTCTAGACTTTGACCTGTAGACTGTCGTCACTGACGGTTACAAAAAGCCCGTCAGGATAGTTGTCGATAGTGACCTTATTGAGAAACCACACGACAAATATTCTATCGAGGAGAAAAAACAGGCAAGTCTAGATGCTAGGGCTATTAATGCTTTATTCTGTGCTATAGACAGGAATGAATTCAACAGGGTCTCCACATGCACCACTGCTCATGAAGTATGGAGACTTCTAGAAGTGACGCATGAGGAAACCACACAAGTCAAGGAATCTAAAATAAGTCGTCTCACTCAAGAATACGAAGCCTTCAAGATGAAGCCAAATGAGACGATCACACAAATGTTTACAAGATTCCTCGACATCATCAATCCTCTATCCTCGCTTGGTAAGCAGTACTCAAACCACGAGAAGATTCGTAAGTTACTCAGAGGGTTGCCAAAGATTTGGAACCCTAAGGTGACGGCCATCATAGAAGGAAACGATCTCACATCAATGTCAATGGAGACCTTGATGGGTAAGCTCATGACTCACGAGCTTGACCTCAAGGACTTCGAAGAGCCTGCTCCGAAGACCAGGGAGATCGCACTCAAAGCTCATCGACGAAGGGCTGATCACGATGAGACCGAAGACGATAACTCGGATGATGAAGACCAAGCTCTCATGGTTCGCAACTTCAGAAAATTCCTTTACTTCAATCGAAGGAAGAAGGATTCACAAGAAGATGATGAAGAAGAGCCAACCTGTTACGGTTGCAAGAAGACTGGATATGTCCGAAAAGACTGCCTATTCTTGAAGAAGAGCAACCGCTATGAGAAGCCATACAAAAAGAACTCATCAAAGAAATATGCCAACACAGGAATTTGGCATGAAAGTGAAGCGAGTGACTCCGAGGAAGAAAAGGACTCTCCTCAAGATACAGCAAATGTGTGCCTAATGGCAACTTCCAACAAGGTATCTAACGAAACTCTAGATGACTTCTCTTTTGATGAACTTGGCGATGCTTTCACTGATTTACTCGATGATCACAAAAAGGTCATCGGTAAATACAAACATGCCAAGGACAAAATCAAAAGTCTTGAAGATGAGATACAAAGAATTTCCTTACTTCTTGATAATGTTAGAAATACGACACCCACTAATGACACTGATGAAGTATCCAAGCTTAAATTAAGCTTACATGATGCTGAAGCACGTATTGAGCAACAAACTCAAGAAATCACTACACTCAACACGTTGCTTGCTGAAGAAAAGAGTAGACACAAGATTTCCATGACTAAGATATATGGCTTAAATATTAAGGTTGATGAACTGCAAGCTGTTTCTAAAAGATTAGAAACCAAATTGGGTAAACAGGTTGTTCAACCTCAAACCCAATCATATGGGCACAACACCACTCATGCTAGTCAACCACGTCATTCTCATGCAGCACATAACCATGCATTTATATACACAAACTTTCACAAACCACGTGCACGTAAGAATAATTCTCACTCAGTACACAATCATCATGCACAAAGACACAATCAACATACTCCATACATAGGAATCATCATGCCATGCCATATAGACAAGATCATCATGCAATGCCATATAGACAAGATCATCATATGCCATATAGACAAAATCATCATGCCATGCCATATAGA
This sequence comes from Iris pallida, assembly GCA_029216955.1. Taxonomy (NCBI): domain Eukaryota; kingdom Viridiplantae; phylum Streptophyta; class Magnoliopsida; order Asparagales; family Iridaceae; genus Iris; species Iris pallida. The sequence continues at coordinate 45,083 of JANAVB010026072.1, read as the reverse complement.
CAATATCAGCATGTCACACATCATAGACAATACCATCATGATATGCCTCATATACACCATCACTATGCCACTCATTCTATGCATCAATCATCTACATGCTAACTCTTCACATCATGTTCATCCTCATCCTGTTGCTTATAGATATTATTCTCATGCCTAGTATAAATAAGAATGCTATCTGTACTTACTGTGGATCACATGGACACATCTCACCACAGTGCAAAGTTAGAAGACTTGTAGATAAAAAGATATATGCTTGGTTTCCAAAGACTAACTTTTCAGGACCCTCAAGAACTCGGGTACCAAAGGTCACATCTACTCTTGATGTAGGTGGACCTTCCCTCCTCAACTGAAAGTAAGTGGATTCTCGATAGTGGATGCTCGCGACATATGATGGGAGACGCAAATCTTTTGCATCACTATCGATGAAGAGAGAAGGATATGTATCCTTCGGTAACAATCTCAAAGGGCACATAATAGGTAATGGTATCATTGGTCATCCTCCTTCTCCTGTAATAAAGGATGTCTGCCTAGTGACCGAGTTAAAGCATAACCTGCTCAGCATTAGTCATCTTGCTGATCATGGATATGATATCAACTTTGGATAAAACAGTTGCTACATCTATGATAGGTCAACAGGAGACATTGCTTTTAAAGGGAAAAGAGAGGACAATATATATTTTCTATCTTTCTATAAATACTAACAATGCAGGTAGATGTCTATATGCCCACAAAGACGAACGACTACTTTGGCACCAGCGTCTTGGTCATGCCAACATGGATGCTATATCCAGGCTGTCTACCAAGAAGCTAATGAGAGGATTGCCTGATATCACATTCAAAAAGGACACGGTATGTACCGAATGTGAACTAAACAAGGCAACTAAATCCTCATTTCATTCCATCAACTCTGTAAGTACTACTAGACCCTTGCAACTACTTCATATAGATTTATTTGGTCCTAGTAGAATAGCTAGCCTTGGTGGCAAACTTTATGCATTTGTTATTGTTGGATTTTTCGAGATTTACTTGGGTTTTCTTTCTCGCTAATAAGAGCGATGCTATTTCTGTTTTCAAAGTTTTTGTAAAGAAAGTTCAAAACGAAAAAGGCTACATGATTACTCGAATCCGAAGTGATCATGGAGGCGAATTCGTAAATTATGATTTTGAAAATTTTTGTAATGCAAATGATTTTGATCATAATTTTCTTGTCCTAGAACTCCTCAACAAAATGTTGTGGAGCTGAAGAATAGAACTCTCGGCGATATGGCCAGAGTCATATTGAATAAATTTTCACTTCCGAAATACTTTTGGGCAGAAGCTGTCAGTACAGCATGCCACATTTTGAATAGGGTGCTGATTCGTCCCATTACGAAGAAAACACCCTATGAGCTTTGGTTTGGGAGAACCCCCCAATGTTTCTTATTTTAAAGTTTTTGGTTGTAGATGTTTTATCCTTAACACCAAAGACAACTTAGGCAAATTTGATGCCAAAGCTGACGATGGTATCTTTCTTGGTTATGCCGCCAAGAGTAAGGGATATAGAGTTTTTAATAAACGCTCACTTATTGTGGAAGAGTCAACAAATGTGACTTTTGATGAAGATAACAGTGCAGTAAGTACTCTTGATGATGACGTTGAGCCATCAACTTCTACTCCAATGAATACTTCAACGAAACTGATTCTCTGGAGGGTTTGCCTAAGAAATTCTCTTTCAAACCTTCTCATCCAGAAAATTTAGTAATAGGAGAAGTTTCACGTGGAGTAACTACTAGATCATCACTAAGGACTCCGTTGCTAGCACTGCCTTCATTTCACAAGTAGAGCCTAAAAACATTTCTAAAGCTTTTAATGATGAATTTTGGATTTCTGCTATGCAAGAAGAACTCAACCAATTCGAGAGAAGCCAAGTATGGGAACTCGTTCCTAAACCGGTTAATCACTCGATAATTGGTACTAAATGGGTTTTTAGAAACAAAGTAAATGAAGATGGTTCAGTCACACGTAACAAAGCGCGTCTAGTAGCTCAAGGATACAACCAAGAGGAAGGTATCGACTACGATGAGACGTATGCTCCTGTTGCTAGACTAGAATCCATTCGGATGCTTTGTGCTTTTGCTAATTTTCAAAACTTTAAATTATTTCAAATGGATGTGAAAAGTGCTTTCTTGAATGGTTTTATTAAGGAGGAAGTTTATGTGAAACAACCTCCTGGCTTTGAAAATCACAAATTTCCCGACCACGTGTTCAAGCTAAAGAAAGCGCTTTATGGCCTCAAACAAGCCCCCAGAGCTTGGTATGAAAGGCTAAGTAGCTTCTTACTTGAGAAAGGTTTTTAAAAGGGAAAATTGACACTACACTGTTTATAAAATCTTTTAAAGACACTATTCTGTTGATTCAAATCTATGTTGATGATATCATTTTTGGGTCTACTGATGAAACCCTCTGTCAAGAATTTGCCAAGTGTATGCAGACGAAATTTGAGATGAGCATGATGGGAGAGCTCAACTACTTTCTTGGCCTGCAAGTGAAACAAATGGCTAATGGAACTTTCATCTGTCAATCGAAGTATACCAAGGACATGCTGAAGAAGTTCGATCTTGACAACGTCAACCAATCAGCACTCCAATGGCTACTTCAACCAAACTCGAACCAGATGAGAGCGACAAACCTGTTGATCAACGTAAGTATCAAGGTATGATAGGCAGCTTACTTTATTTAACTGCTAGTCGTCCCGATATCATGTTTAGTGTTTGCCTATGTGCTAGATATCAAGCTAATCCTAAGGAATCACACATGACCGCTGTTAAGCGTATCTTTCGATACCTTAAGGGTACGGTTACAGTGGGCCTATGGTATTCCAAGTCCACATCATTTGACCTTATTGGTTACTCTGATGCTGACTTCGCTGGATGCAAGGTCGACCGTAAAAGTACGAGCGGCACGTGTCATTTATTAGGAAAGGCTTTAGTCTCCTGGTTTAGCAAGAAGCAGAACTCTGTCGCACTATCCACAACAGAAGCTGAATACATAGCAGCTGGGCATTGTTGTGCACAAATTCTGTGGATGAAGCAAACCCTTGAAGACTATAAGTTATCTTTCATGCATATTCCTATATTCTGTGACAACACTAGTGCCATTAATTTGACTAAAAACCCTGTCTGTCACTCACGCACTAAACACATTGAGATCAGACACCACTTTTTACGTGATCATCAGCAAAACGGCACGATTAACTTAGAATTTATTGACACTGATCATCAGCTAGCAGATTTCTTTACTAAGCCATTATCCGAAGAGCGCTTCAATTTCCTTTGTCGTGAACTCGGAATTTTGGATGAAGTAGTTATAAGTTGAGACTCACCTGCATAAATATCGAGTATATTTTGATTTTTTACGACGAATTTGGTATGGGTACAAGCCGAAAGGGTCCTTCTGACAACAAGGCGTAAAAGCCTAAGCGACACGGTGCACTAGTCCTCAGGACTACCGCTAGCTGGGATCCGGCCCCTGCAGCTAACCCATGGCAAATTCGAAATATTGAATTACAATATGTTTCCTTGTTTATTATATGGTTTGTTTCGATTTAATATTGCCTAATTGATTTTTCTAAAGTTCATTCTGACTTTTGTGTACCTCTCTATGTACTTCAATGCATTCATCATACTTTTATCCTCTCTACCTTTTTCTTCAACACTTAACCATTTTTTCATCTCTTCAGCCTGTTTTAAGTTCTGGACCACTAATCCAGAACTCGGGCCGAACTCTGCCCCTAACAGAGTTCGGGCCGAGTTCGGTCCCTATTGGTCCAGCGTCGGGATCAGCCTCTGCCGTTGGATCAGTTTAGATCATACGGTCAGAATTTTTTCGACCAACGAAAACCCTCTCATATTTCGGGTTTTCTTCTCTTCCTTCACTATTTCCTTCTTCTCTACCTCTCCAACCTTCTTCCTACAAACCCTAACCCTAAGTGCTCCATTGCTCCTCAAAATCAAGGAAAAGGGGTTTCTCATCATTCTCTTCCACTGTTTGTTGTTGATTTCAGGTATATCCCCTTCTTTCTCCATTTCAAGTTCTCTATTTTCTTGCAAATGGCTCCTCGCTTGCCCAATCGTGGGAAAAGGACTCGAACAGAGGGAGCTTCCTCTTCGAATCCTCCTCCTCTAATTGAGCAAGTAGTTGAACAACAACCCATTCATCCGTTGTTCGACCCGTCTTGTCCCTATGATCCGAATACATATGACGGGCGATTATTTGTGTCGCTAGACGCGTCTAATGCATGGTTTAGCGACTTTCGGACTCGTCCGGTGTTCGGGGGACATCCGATAAATTTTACAATCTTTTCTCAATATGAATCATTGTTTCGTGATCTATGTTTGGATGCGTTAGTTGCCTCAAACTTTGTCATTTACCGTAGCGCAATCCAAATGTTTTATTGCAATTTAACTTTCGATGCAACCCACATCTATTCCCGGGTTGCCGGTATTGACATTGCTTTCAATGATTCTGAGTTGGGGGATTTTCTTGATCTTTTTAATCTCGATGCTTGGGATAAACTTGTGGAAGCTCGTCAATTTTAATTTGTTGGCGATACTTCTCTTGAAGGTTTCAAGGAGGAATTATGTGCTCCTAACATAAGTCCTCGCAAACTTATGGCCAAGCACCTCAACCCATATTTCTATGAACTTCATCGAATCATTTTTAACACTATCTTGCCAAAAGCTGGCTCCACTGATGAAGTTACCTACTTTGGGATATCTGCTGCTGCTACTGATGATGATCTTAGTTGATGCTTTTTGATTTCAGTTATTTAGTTTATTATGGATTTATGTCCTTGGTTTTATGTACTCAAACTCTGGGTGTGTTTGACACTTGGTTTTGTGGATGACATTTTATGCTCATTATCATAGTTTTACTTTATGCTAGTGACTCATTTTGTTTAGTCATACACTGTTTCTTCTCTGCTTGGTGTGGTTGCATCACTCTTCATTGTCTATACTGCAGTTTATATGATCTTTCATTCATATGCAGTCTATATTGCTAACTGCCAAAAGGGGAAGAACTATGTATATTCTGGCTAGATATATTTAGTATCATATCTTTCGCTTTCGTATATCTGTGCTTGTTTGTGCTTTTTGGAGATATTATACAGGTTCAATGCATTCTTTACGGGGGAGCTATCTCTTCTAGCTCAGCGCCGTTCACTGATCACGGGGGAGCTCTTATTTCTAGCTCGACATCGATTATGGGGGAGCTATGTTGCTATGATCAACTGTGTCCAGGTATGAATGTTGAATATACATATATTATTTTGTCAATTATCAATATGGGGGAGATTGTTGACACAAAGTCACAGTCAACCAAATATTGACAATATTGACTAAATAATATCTGTAATAATTCAATACGACACACGACGTCTGCATTAAGCTCAAGACAGAAGACAGCTCAGCTTCCGTGTCTCAGTTGATTCGAGTCTGTATTTTACACTTTCTTTGAGTCTAGACTAATGTAATCTGAGTCATGCTGAGCCCTTGAAACTTAGACTATAGTCTACCCAAAAATCCCAAAGCTCCACCAAACCAGAAATTCCCAAATGGTCCCCTTTGAACCACTCTGTGCTCTGGAGACAGAGTTCGGGCCGAACTCTGCCTCCACACAGAGTTCGGGCCGAACTCTGTCCCCTAGAATTCAGGAACCCTAATTTTAGGGTTAGCTGGTTGCTAGTTGTCCAACGGCCAAATATTTGAATTTTCCTACCCGAATTCTGGCCGAATTCTGCCTATAAAAACACTATAAATAGGGCATGAATTCTCTCATTCCAATCCATCCAATCTTCTCTCTTCTCTCTTATAGCTGAAATAAGCCATATCCTTCCCATCTACTAGCCATAAGCCTCCTAGGTCTCGAGTGCTCAGCATCTCTCAGTTAGGATTCTTGTGCAAGAGTCGAAGAAGTCGCTTGGACAATTCCAAGCAAATCGCCACTGCGATCCTCTGTTAGAAGTTGACGTGCTCTTCTGAAGTAAAGGCACGGTTGTAAACTACTATTTCACAAATAGTGGATTTGAATCCTGAGCTAGAGTTCTCAGGCCTGGACTAGTCCTCCACGAGGGAAACCAGGTTAAAATCGCTGTGTTTGCGTATGCTCTTTTGATCTCCTTTTATTTTTCGTACTTTACTCTGATTATTTATTATTGGTGAAAGAGTTATTTTTAATTGGTCATTTTCTATATACTCTATTCACCCCCCTCTAGAGTTGCCAAACTATTCTTCAAAGTTCACATAGGGGGCCCATAAATGGGTACACATGAAATTCACATGAAGGCTCATAAATGAGTGCACACACAATATAGGTTATACCTGAGATACATGGGAAACATGACCGATTCATGAAAGCACATGAGAGTACACGAGCATGCATGAATGAACATGAAGCACATGAGAAACATGAATAACATAAGAGCGAGGAATACATGATGTACACGAAACACATGACATAATGTATCCGATGCTCCCGAGAGGGGTAACATCTCAATGTAGGGATCCATATAGTACCAATCCGTGATAATATCGTGACAGCATCAAATAAGGTAAACTAGAGAAGGAATATAATTCTAAGCAAGTTATGAAATGATCAGAGAATGTACTCGCCTGGTATCTGAATGTCTGAAGTAAATGTACTGTCCGAGATGAGGTACCTGACACCTAGTTAGAGCAACACAAGTCAAGATGTATACAGGGGATAATAAATGTAATCTACTATGCATTTGCATGCTGTCTAGGTTAAACTAGACCAAAGTCAACTCTCGGTCAACTCTAGTCAACTAGACTGGTCACACTAGGTCAAGCCTAAGCCAAACAAGTCTATGCTAGTCTAACTAGTCTATTCTAGGTCTAAACAAGGCCATATAAGTCTAATTAGACTCTATACTGGCATTCAAGCCACACCTATAGGCTAAGAGCCCTAGGCTATAGGCTTATGCCCTAGCCAACCCACACATCACATATTAACATATCAATACATATATCTAATATAATACACACACATTATAATACACATATTGATATATTTATATAATATAGTAATATACATTATAAATATGAAGGCTACCTATATGTATACCACACATACATATATATCTAATATATATATAGTACACACACATCCAATAATGTATCTAATATAGTATAGTAAATTCACATATATAGGATATAATATATATATATATATATCTCACAAATATTTATACATGTATATATGTATGTACACATATATATTGGGATAGGAAAGTGCAATGTGAATAGATACTTGTGTGTGTGTGTGAAATGGTATCATTGCTTTACAGTGTACAACAGGGAACTCTCAGGTTCATGCCAATATTGAGAGGCTATGTGTAGGCTGATATGGAGTGGATTTTGGACTGGTTTGGGCATGTTATGGACTGGGTTTGTGGACTGCTATCAGGACAGCTATTGGGCCTGATATTTGGGGGTGTAATGGACAGGATTCAAGGGTTTAAGGACAGGTTACTAGGAGCTAATAGGGACTGCTATATACTGATTTCAGGGACTGGTTTAGGAGCCTGCAAATAGCTGATACAAGGGCTGAATTTGAGTTGAGATATGGGACTGAATATGGGATGGAAATGGAGACAGTCAAGGCTGGTTTGTAGGCTGTGTTTGGGACAGCTTAATGGGTGTGTCAAAGGGTGTTTAAGGGACAGGTTTGTGGGGCTTAGCAAGGGCTGTCAAGTGGGGTTAATAAGGGGCTAATGTGGACAGCCATCTAGGCTTGGTTAGGAGCTGTTATGTGGTGGTTATATGGGCTGTTATGGAGTGTAATATGGACTGAAATGTGGCTGGTGTTAAGGGCTAAAATGGTGATGGTTTTTGGACTGTCAAGGGAAGCAAATATTGGAATGTTAACGACAGCACTTGTAGGTGTCTAGAAGTTGTCATCTAGGGGCTGAAATGGTGATGAATTTCAGGATTCAATGACAGTCATCATCCTTTCAACCCCAACACAATTTGAGTTAGTTTATAGGAGAGGAAACCAATTCCAAATTTGACAGGAATTTAGAATCAACCTATCATTAAATCAAACAACAACCAATGTAATGTGTGTACATATCATATTGCATACATTCATATTTACAAATGCATTTGATAGTGCATTCATTGTCCACATATGCATAACATGCTCACAGTTCAGTTAGGGACCTACATGCTTCATTATCTCCATACATTCATAATACCTAAGTTATCTCAGGCATCATACATTTAGTTTACATTTAGTATATATCATGCCTATCATCATCCATATTGTGTATCAGGAAAAGAATAACTAGGATCGGGTGTGAGGGTGTATCCTGGGTGTAGGATTCCTGTGTATATGTGTGTCATGAATCCAATATGGTTCTCAGGTTTTAGGAAATTACTTCAGAGAAAATGCATTGACTGCTAATTTGGTGTGAATGATATGGATCCTGAAAAAACAGTGAACAAACTCAGGAATTTGTGAAATAAAATCAGTTAACAATATTTAATCTCAGTGTACATGTATTTCAACTCAGGAATTCAAATTCAGGAATCAAATTTGATATACAACCTAAAATCTAAATCTTAATTCAGTTAATGCACAATAGTGATTTACATAATTTGATTCTTAGCAATTCTCAGGTTTTAGAAAACCAATTCAGTGACATACAAGTTCACAGGTTAAATCCATTCAACAGTTAACCACCAATTTCCACATTCGAATCCCATTCCTCAAACAAATCAAAAAACTCTCAGCAACCTAATACATATGTAGGGAGTCTAGATTAACCATTTAACAGCATTTAAAACAGGTAATTTGCAATTTAAACTCAGGAACAAAACAGTTCAGTTAAGAGGGTATTAGTCCAAAATAGGAATCAATGATTCGATCCTAAATTCCATCACAAAAATCACAAACAATGGTTGTTAAATAGTGTAGCATGTGTACACGTGTCTTGAGTGTCCTCATGTGTCCAGAAAATACGACATAGGTGTGTCCAACAGGTTGCAAACACGTGGGGTGCACCCAGTGTTGTACAGCATCGTGCACGAGTGCACGTGCGTGTAGGACACGACACACGACACTTCGTGTCACGTGCACACACTACGTGGTCGCCTAGGATAGGACTACACGTTGGCATGCCTGACACGTGTCCACGACGTGTCTACAGTGGAGACGAACTCGTGTTGTGCGCGTGTCTGTGCACGTGTACAGCCGCCTGCGCGCGACAGCGCGTGTCAGTACGGGCTCGATTACTCTCTGGACACTCGACCAGATGTCCCCAAACTTTGGGGACATGCTATCAGTGGTTGCCCCCAGGTTCGTGTAAATTATTAGGTGTCCAAGTGTCCTACAAGTGGAGAACTAAGGCTCGAGTAGCAGGGCACTGCCCTAAGGCTGCTGCGGGCGTGTTCGTGTCCGTTTTGGACACGGACACGACTCAAATTCGTGCTCAGTGTACACGAAATATAATATACATATATAGATCTATCATTCCATGCAATTAGTTCCACAAAAATCAGAAATAAAATCCTCACAGATATTTCATCAAACACATGCACACACATCATGATACGTGTCCGATACGGACACCAAACGGACACGAATCGACATAAAACCAATACCTACGGTTAGGGGACACCTAGGGCTTCCTATCCATGCAAAGAAAACAAAATTTGGTGGAGGGAATAGGGATTTACCTATATGTTAAAATTCCAATAAAAAGCTCCAAAAAGGGGGTTTTTTCTTGCTAGCTAGCTCCTCCAAATTGCTCTCCAACTGGATTGGCCTCCATGAATAGTAATATGAAGCTAATTAGAACCTAATGCAATTGGTTTGGAAAGAAAAGGAATTAAAATGGAATTTCTAGGGTACTTTTAGGAAGTTTAGAACTAACCTTTCTTTCCAACTTTGTAACTCTTTCTAAAGGGAGGCTAACCTAATGGAAGAGGCATTATATAGGGGTGGGATTCCCTATGTTGGCTGGCCAAAACTCTAGGGTTAGGGTTTTAGTTAGTTGGGCCATGGGCCTTCCTCTCTTGGTGGGTTTCTAGGCTTCCTAGTTAAAGGCCTATTCTCAAAACTCCTCATTCTAACCATTAAGTCCAAAAGCAATTATCTACCAATTTTCTAACCATGACTTAAACTAACAAGTCCCACTTAGTCTATAGGTTAAGTCTCACTTCTAGGTTAGGCCCAATCTAGTCTAGAACCAAGATACCACATAGCAACTAGTTAATTAGTATTAAAATCACATAAATTCCCATAAATCATAATAAATTCAAATAAATCCTAAAATGACCAAAATATCCTATAGGCTATAATGTACTAATTAAACATCCTAATCACATGGCTAGGCTATTGGGTAGACAGTCTCTACGGTTTCACTAGCTGCACACCAAATCACAAGTCATGATTTAAATAGTTTAAAAAAATGATTACAAATTACCAAAAATCATATTATTATTTAAATATCATAATTAAATAAATTAAAATACAAAATTTCAAATTACCCTCAAACTGGAAAACTGGGTGTTACAAATCTACTACCAACAAGTAAGGAAAAATATACATAAAACTGAAATAAATTGGCGGAAGTAGCAAAGGAAGACCCAAGACACGTCTCCGAATGAATAGAGAAGATCGCGACCTCGGCTAGAACACCTGCAATATCACAGAAGCACAACACCTGGAGAGATAACCAGGTCCTCAGAGGGACGTAACAAGATTCATAAAGAACATGCAACATAACTGAATATATATACTATGTCATAAATCACAAGTAAAGTAAATAGTCCCACTCGCAACAAGATCCATTACCTCATCATCGAAACAGTGGACTACCCCTACAAACAAAGACAAGGGGTAGCATACTAAGCCGCAATGAGACATTGTCCCAAGCTACTAATAGGAGGGGTGGTATGATATTTGACGGGTTACCTGACCATTCTAATGTGTTTATGCAATAAGAACAAACCTTCAACGCATGGGCACTCTGGCTCAGTAGCAGTAATCTCAGGTATGGTCCAATCATGATACTAGGGACCTCAAAGCATAACATTCATCGAATGTCAGAGGCCAGCAGTAAATCAGGTATCAGGATCCAAGACCGTATCTCCGCGGAGATAACCGGCAATAGGGAAGTGCATAAGTGGCCCATACGTTAAGGAACTGTTCTTCTCATCCAATGCCTAACAGAGTCACATCCATGTCTCATATACCTCTACTAATCGCTAAGTCTCCTAACATGCCTCTATTAGCAGTTAGCCCTAACGCATGCGCATGGGGGATCAGCCCACACACAAGGACCTCTACATGCTACTCATCTCACACATCCTCGTGGTGTAACTGTGTCAAGGTATATGCAATACACTACAAACGGTAGTCTCTTAACTCTAAGTCCACATGCAATCAAAGGATAATAACAAAGTATATCTAATATCACTGAGCAGACAGTAAATCAAGAACGGTAAGAACTAGAAATAAATGAACAGTAATATGTAATAAAATGCAAACTGAATATAAACAGAATAATGGCAAGGTATCTTGCCTGAGGTTATGTGCAAAAGAGAATAATCCCGCAGCTCGAACAAACAAATAAAGAAGTAAGAAAAGCCAAATCCTGCAGATGACTCCGGATGCTGCAACAAACATGACGAACCCGTTTGGAATAAAAGATTTGCTTAGGAAATGCCTGTCCAAAAGTTAAATTCTGGAACTGGGGCAAAATCGTAATTTTGGGTCAAAACGATGTCCGCCGTTGGACCCGCTTTGCACCAAAATACGTGTCAATATCTACGGTCTCTAAAGTCATTAAACTACATGTCTATGAATTTGTTTTGATGGGATGAACCCAACGGTATGTCCAATTTTAGATTCCGGTGGGTTGTACACAAAATCGCCCGTTGAGTGGGATTGTGGGCCCGCAAAAATGGTGTCCCGATCAACCTTCTCGAAATTGAACCAAACTTGGCTCACAGGACCAGAAAAATATTTCGAGTCCAATGGCGCAAGTTTCGTCGCGATTTGATGAGTGTACATGAAGTTGTGACTTAATTTGCAAAAGGTCGATGCGGGGTATCTCGACGGATACGTACTGATTTCGTCGTACATATGCAACGAAATCGGGTTCTGTCAGTTACCACACGTCGATAACATCCATACGCGCCTTTCGATGCGTATAGTGCGTGACCACGTCGCCCGGTTTGTCGGGGTGCATGCCGTAACGAGTGTTTTTTTTTCTATTTTTTGAAAACAGAATTTATAATTTTTCGTGAAACTTTAACAACGTGTAACTTTCTACTAGATGAAAAGTGAATCCAGAAGGTGCGTTGTAATCTTGATTATGTTGTCTTTGACTATCTTCAATTAGTTTCTACAAAATCCTTTTGTATAGAAAGAAAAGTGGCCGACAAGTTGGTGTTTTGAAATAGTTTTTAATATTCCAGAAAAGTTGTTTTTCTCCAACTTTGTCTCGATTTTTCGAGCAAGTTGGATGGCCAAGTCGAAATCCACTTGGGGGATCTCGAAGAGGGTCATATGGGCTACGTGTAGAAATTTGTAGATCGAAAAACGATCAAACTAGTTGGGAGGAAACTAGGAGAGAAGGTGAGTACCTCACTGTTCCGTTACTGCTGCTGTTGTCGATGGTTCCTTTGTCTTCTTCGCGAGCAAGGCTTCGCCATGGTGCGTCCGAGCTTCGCCGTGGAGTGGGGAGGAGGAAGGAGGAGAGGAAGGAGGTGGAAGAAATTTTTAGGGTTTGTATAATATATAACTATATTATTTATTTATTTATTTATTTTTTAAACCCAACGATATATTAATCAAGGCTCAAAAAGCCGAAGCCTGAAGCGTATACAAGGCACAAAAAAGGAAACGCCTATATAAGTAGACCAACAAAAGAAGCTGAAAAGGGGTAGGGGCGACGGACACGCCACGATCACGGTCAGGGGTGACTCTAGAGCGCCAACCAGAAAGTGCTCGGACAGTGGGTGCATAGGGTGCTCCGTTTGCGGCATTGGCGGTAGACTTCCCGAATGAGCTGGTCAGCCGGAAGATTGTGGCCTTCATATCTCGCTTTGTTGCGATTCTTCCAAATCACCCACGTGGCGGCCGCTGCGACGATCTGGTGCCCGTGGAAAAGACTGCCCCACTCGGCCACAAGATCGTGAAGCATCTGCCACTAGGCTCAATACTGAAACGTTGGTTAAGTGTCCTCCAGATGCCTCTGGGCAATTGACCATGGCAAAATATGTGGTCAATGGTCTCCGTCTGATGGTCTGAACAACAATTGCAGGCTGATGCTAAACTGATCCCGATGGTGTTGAGGATATCGTCGGTGGGCAATTTCATTCTCATGGCTCTCCACATGAGGAATGACCACTTCTTAGGGATGCAGGTGTGCCAATAGTGAGCGGTGATCTGAGTATGCTGGCCCGTCCCAAGGAGAGAGGATCTAGCCGACCTCACTGAAAAAGCACCGGAAGCTTCGAGCGTCCATCTCCACTCATCGGCCTCGTCACCGATTCTAAGACCACTTTGGCGGACGCTATCCTCCATCTCGTATCCTCCCCATTCTCGCATCTTGTCCCAGTCCCAGGCGTTGGTATTGTGGTTCCACAAATCTCTGATCCTACTGTTTCTCGGGATTACCGAGGCGCTGGGGATTAAGCTATCACCGATCCATCTCTCCGGAAAGGGTTGGACTCGCTAGAGCCAAGGTGTACCCTGATGGCCTGTTCGGCAATGTTACATCCAGAAAGGATACGACGCCACGCTGCCGAAGATCTACTATTGGAAGTGGCCTCAGAAGGGTGGATGTGTTTGAAGTACCTGGCTTTCATGAATCTGGTCCATAAAATCTTGGTAGTGTGAATAAGCCACCAGAGTTTCATCGAAAAGGCTTGAACGATGTGGGTGAGTTTGGCAAATCCCAGCCCCCCAACCTCGATCGGCTGAGCCATGGAGTCCCAACTCGTCTAATGGTGTTTATCCTCACCGTTGCTATGACCCCAAAAGAAGTTGCAAAGATCTGTTCGATCGTGGTAAGAACCTTCAATGGCGGGGAGCAAGCAGCGAGCGTATGTGTGGGAACTGAGGTGAGCACATGCTTGATGAGGATTATCTTGCCTCCTGGGGATAAGTTAGCATTGTGCCACCCTTCGATTTTGTTCCTGATTCTAGAGATGATCTTCTCGAATATCCTGGCATTGGATTTCCCGTACACAAGAGGACATCCGAGATAGTTGAATGGGGGGTGATCAACAGAGAAGGAAGTTAAGCTGGAAATCCTGTTGGCATGCTCGGTGTTGATGTTGTGGTGGGCATAGATGACGCTCTTGGCTGGGTTAATTTTCTGACCAGAGCAGCTGGAGTAACGTTGCAGGATATTATGGACCACTTGTACTGCTCTTTCGTCCCCGGAGGAGAAGATGAGTAAGTCGTCGGCGAATGCCAGATGGGTGATGGTTGGACATCCGCTGGCAGTATGGTATTGTTGGAAGTGCGGGATTCTGATCATGTTATTGAGGTTTCTACTGAGGGCATCGGCCGCAATAATGAAAACAGTGGATGATAGGGGGTCGCCTTGCCTAACCCCGCGACTAGATTTGAAGAATCCCTCGGCATGGCCGTTAATGACAGTGGAAAACCAGGAGTTGTTGATGGATCTCCAAACCGTGTTGGTCCAGGTTTCAGAGAATCCGAACGCCCTGAAGACCTAGATCATAAATTGCCAGTCCAGCCTGTCATAAGCTTTTTCCATGTCGGTCTTGACGGCGATGTTGCCACCTCTGACAGGAAATTTCATGCAAGTGATTAATTCCTGGGCTAGCATGATATTATCTTGAATGTTCCTCCCACGGACGAATCCGCTTTACTCGTTAGAGATGATCTTGGGGAGAAGACCCGCCATTCTGGTGGCGACGATCTTGGAGATAATCTTGTTAGTGAAAGTGCACAGACTGATCGGCCGAAAGTCGCGAAAGGACTCCGGGTTGTCTTTTTTCGGAATGAGGATCAGGTTGGCGCTGGAGATGGCTTTGGGATAGGTGGCTCCTTCGAAGAAGGCGATAGCAGCTTCGGTGATGTCCTGTTTGGTAATGTTCCAGCATGAGCGGAAGAATACCCCCAAGAATCCGTCTGGGCCGGGAGCGCTATGCTCGTTCAGAGCCCACACTGTATCTTTCACTTCCAGATCGGAGGGGGGCGTTCCAGCTGAGCGTTGTCGGTGTCGTCAATGAGGCAGGGGATTTGATCAAGAAAGGCGTTGTCTTTATGGACAGTCTCTTTAGTGGATAATTTGGAGTAGAAAGCCATAGCGGCTTCCTGGATGCCCTTTTGGTCGGTGATGATGTTCCCGTTTTCGTCCGTAGTATGGTGAATCGTTAGCTTCCGTCTACGACCGTTGACGCAACCATGGAAGTATTTTGAGTTTTTGTCCCCGTCACTATCCCATTTCAACCTCGTTTTCTGTTTCCAGAAGTCGGTCTCCACTTTGAGCCTGAATTGAGCATAGCCTTCGTAAGGTTCAGGGCAATCCTGGCCGCCGGGGAGCGATCCGAAACGAACCTGGCCTCTGTACTGGTTACATCGTCTTCGCTATCCTACAGCTTGAAAGATGTCCCCGTAGGACCGTTTACTCCAGATGGACAAGGCAGCCCTCGTCGCCTTGAGCTTCTGGCTTACCCTGGTAAGGGGATCGGAAGATTCGACGCTATTCCATGTTGTTGCGATGATACCCAGAAATTGGGGATGGGAGGTCCAGAAATTGAAGAATTGGAATTTCTTTTGTGGGTGTTGGTATTTTTTTTAATCTCTACTAGCATCGGGGAGTGGTCGTATTCGGAGGAGTTGAGATGGGACAGATTGGTGGTGATCCCCATACCGAGCTAATGGTCATTCGTAAGAGCTCTGTCGAGGCAGGAATATTGGCGGTCACCTTCTTGCATGTTACACCAGGTGAAGGCGTTGCCCGAAAATTGGAGGAGGTGAGGTGAGCGTTGAAGATGAAGTTGTTGAAGTCTTGCATGGCCGGCAGAGGGGGGGACGACCGTCGATTTTTCTTTCCTGCAGGTGATGGCGTTGAAGTCGCCGATGCAAAGCCAGGGGGAGTTGATGTGGAGGAGATGGGTGTCAAGGAGGTCGTTCCACAGGAGTTTCCGCTCGGTGATGTCGCAGCTGCCGTGGACCGCCGATAGGATAACGCGCTCGGGGAGCATGGGGTGTTCTACCCAGCAGGAGAGGGCCTGTCGGGTTTCCTGGATAATGTCGAGGTTGACGTCCTGAGAGGCAAGGATCCAAATGTCGTGTCTGCCAGCTATGGCAGTGGGGAGGTTCAGCTTCAGTTGAATGGATTTGAGTCTTTTGGTGAGGATTTTGGGTTCGAGGATAATAAGGATGTCTATCTTGTGGATTTTACACAGCGTAGAAACTCTCCTTAATGTAGGTTTGTTCCCAAGCCCGCGCACATTCCAAGATAGGATGTTTATCATTAAAGGTTTGGGGTGGTGTTTTTTTTGTTCCGCTTGGAAGCGGATCTGGTTAGGATGGTTGTGCTCTCCGCGGTCCCAGGCTTGACCTTGATCCCGCCTGAGGTTGATGCTTCTGTTTTTGTCGAGGAGGGGAGGATTTGATGGGGTTGCTTCTGGCGGACCGATAGAACGCTGATAGGTTCCTCGGCAGCGATCGGGATGTGGTCATCCTCTGAGTTAATTAATTCCCCGGCGGAGTCCCGGTTGTGCTTCGGGGGGAATTGCTAGGGAGTCGTTGGTGCTCTCAGTATCAAGAAGGGAGTGCTGAAGAGGGCATCCAGCAGCTTGGATCTGAAGAGCTCTCCGGACCTGATCGGGCCCTAGAATGGCTAGAGCTTCTTCGACTCGGTCTTCGATGGTGCACGGAGGATCAGCCCCGTCAGCGTCTGTGGTAGCATCTACCTCCGTCTGGCTAGGGGAGTTGTGGGCTATCTTGGTGAGGGCGAGGTCTTGAGGGGAATGTGCTGATTCCAATTGGTCTTCCGCTTCGCTCGACTCAAGGGCTTCAAATTGGTTGGCGAGCGTGAGAGGATGGGGGTCGAAGGGGATCATTGCTTTGGTGGTATTCTCGCTCTTGTCTGACGAGTCTTCGTCTGAGTCAAATCTGGTGTGAGAGTTTGGAAGTAGGAGGATGGGTGACTGTGGAACTCTAACCTCCACCGGAGCGCTGTCTTTCCAGTTTTTTGTACTGTTTGAGCTCTGGGTGAAGACGGTGACAGTGCTTCGGGAGGTGCCCTCTCAAATGACAATGATTGCAAAACATGATATGGTTATCATATAGGATTTGTGGGGTGGGTCGATTTCCCGATCTCGATGGTAATGAAGTTGGGAGGTTCGGATGAAAGGTCGAGCTCGACGCATATTTTGGCATAGTGTGCCTTGGTAAGGTTGCTGGTTTCTGGCGCTGTCGCCACATAAGTTCCGAACGAATTAGCGATACGCCTGAGAGATGCCGGAATAAAGCAAATGAGGGGTAAATTTGGTAGTGTCACCCATACCGCGACCTGGGCTGAGTCTTCTTTGGTGCTGAAGCTAGTGGACCACTTGATTATTTTATCAGGTGCGAGTCTACTTTGCAGGTACCTTTGGACCAAACTGTCCTGTGGTCGAGGTCAGAGGAGAGGTAAAGGAGGATATGTTTGGGATCGAGGGGGGCCACTCGGTAATCTGCTGTGAGTTTTCACATGGCGATCGTCTCCTGCACTCTGGAGAGCTTGGGACAACCAGTTGAAAATTTTAGAATAAAAGTGTGAGAGAATGAGGATGACAGAGAGGTCAATTCCGATTCAGAGAAGGGGATCAGGGGCACCGGTGAGTCCTGAGGGTACTCGATGTCGGGGAGAGGGACGTCAGGGAATTGGAGGCCCTTCGAGGATGCTAGGTCCGGTCTAAGCTTGGAGGCATAGGAACACTGGCCAGCTCCGGAAGGCGGAAGCGGGGTCGCCAAGTGAGGGGGGTTCTGATCGGGCAAAAGAGACCGGGTCGATGTAGAAGGTGGGGAACTATTGACTGGGGAGGGTGAGGAAAAGGGGGCCACAGCGGGGACGATGACGGGGAGCGTGGTGGGGAACACCGACGCCCTGGAGTGAAGATTCTGGTTGAAAGGGGGAGGCTGACTGTGGGGGGTTGGCTAGCCCAACCGACAGGAAAGGATCCCCAGGATCGGCTGTGCTCGGGAGGGTGAGGACCGACCCGGGGGAAGATGGATCGGGCGGGGCGCTGCGACAATCCTGAGAGAGGCGGAGGAGGGCGAGGAACTGGCGGGCGGTGGCTGGGAAGGGGTAGGAGAGACAGTGGGGGTTAGAGAGGGGATGGGGTAGGAGGGAGGACAGTGAATCACGTGCGCTCCAGGGTGAGCGTAGTGATGAGTGGATGCGGCTGCGCCAGCATAAAAAGGAGAAGGATGGAAGGGTGCGTAAAAGGACGAATGGGGCGCATGGAGGGGGGGGGCTCCGCAGCAGACCCTGCGTAAAAGGCATTGGGATAGAGGGAGGGGGGCCCACCGAAGTATGGGAGTATATCCCCATAGCGCTGGGCGTAAGGAATGGGTAGCGTAGATCCTGGTAGAATGGAGGAGAGATGGAGTGGGGGTCCCACCATAGGAAAGGGACGGGTCCTCTATACGCTGGCCTGGAGAGGAGAGTGAGGGATTACGCTGGCTTAAGCGGTCAAGAGGCAGGTGGGGCCTGCCATAGCCAAAAGAAAATTGGCTGGGGTTACGCAGACCAAGAGGTACGTAAAGGGGGGTTGGAGCCTCGGGAGCGCTGCTCCTGGCATAGCACTCGAAGGGGTTGGGATTCCCGAAGCATGCAAAGCAGGTGGGCTCCCTATCCAACGATGAGTCAAATGTGAGACCCAAGGCCTGCACAGCAGGTGGGTTGGCAGGATGGTTTGAATTTTGAAAACCAAAATAAAGCGTTGGGCGGGAGTCCGCGGCCGGAGTACGCGCGAAGCCAAAGTGGGCGACCGCCGGCGGATCGGAGGATGGGGGAGGAGGCTGATGGGGATGGGTGGGGCTCCCGGAGGAGGAGGAAGGATCTCCCAGGTCAGCTGGTGGAGAGCGAAGGGCGGTCGACTCGCCGAGAGGCCTAGCGAGGGGAAACGGAGGCTGGCGAGGGAAGCGGAGGGGGTCGGAAAGGGGGAAAGGGGAGACACTGTGAGCGGAGGTAGGGGAAGGGACAGGGAGGGGGGGACTGAGCGCCCAACACGGCAATAAGGTCGGCGGGGGGACAGGCCATGGGTGGCGGACGCCGACCTAGGGGGCTGAGACATCGGATGGGGAGGGGACATGGGGATGGGGGGGGGAGGGAGCCTGGACCAACCATAATGATTTATCTAATATATATATATATATATATATATATATATATATATATATATATATATATATATATATATATATATATATATATATTGTTAAAAGGAGGGAGGGGTTCGGCCTATACTTGCTACTGTTGCTTTGGTTAAGGGGGTTCGGCCAACCAAGCTGCTGCTTGCTTTTGTATACATGTGGAGGGGCGCACAAGCTTGCTAGCGCTGCTGCTTGTTTGCATGCATGTGGTCGGCTCCCACATGGTGGGGCCGACCACTTAGGTTATTATATATTTTTTTCTTTCAAATCTTTTCTTTCTAATATAATTTATTATATATATATGCATATATCTAAATATACTCCTCTAAAATTATAACAAATTCAAAAGGAAAAATCTAAATCTTATCTATCCATAGAAAATTAACTTAAAACATTAGTACATATATTTAATTTCATTTGACAATAAATCAACTAAATAATAAAATAATACCTAAAAAAACATGTTTATTAATCACCATAAAATAGTTTTAAATAAAATAATAAAATAGTCCAATGGGAGAACTTTACTACACACCCTTATTTGGGTCCAGAAAAACTGTATCATTTTGTAAGATATTATTTAATAATAAAATACCAATAATTGTACACATAATTAAATAATTAAAAATTGTACATGAAATTCTAAAATAAGTTAGAAATTTTTTTACATACATAAAATATGTCTAGATGGCCACCTTAGTCCCATCCCATGCCTACATGGGCTTAAATTTGGTTCGGGCCCTGTTCGGGCTGAATTCGACAAACCGAGTCATCTAAAAATCAATATTAAAATAATATTTAATTAAAATAATTTAAATAAGTTCATTCACAACTTGGCCTGGTTTTCCTAGTTTGAACATCACCATGGCTAAGCTTCCCCCGGCATGACTGGTACACTAGTCAAGGCACACTGCTACAACTTTCGTGCTAAAAGTCATGGTCGTCTAGTGTTCCAAAATTCAACAATGGCTAAGGTCATTTTAAAAAAATAAATAAAACCATAAATTGTATAAATTTATTTTTAAGTCTAATAAAATAATAAAATAATAAAAAAATAGGGATTTTACATCCTACCCAACTTACAAGAATTTCGTCCTCGAATTAAAAATAAGTAGGGGGTTGAGAAGGTCACATGGGTATATCGATGAGGAATCATCAATTCACAATGCTCAACAAAATATGAATTAGAAAATCATGATTTAGATAGATATGAAAATAATCATGGATATGGCTAATTAATGCAAGAATGAAAATGATCAAGGGTTTTAAGTAGATCAAGATAAAACACGAGTTTAAAGAATAGAAAAGAATCGAGTAGATTAAGGGGAAAACTAATTTAGAGACTTAAGAGAGATGGTTCCTTGAGAATAGTTGTATATTGGTCGTCCAGGTTGAGGGCATGATTAAGAGAACGATTTGAATCATCCTCATGTATCAAGAATGATTAGAAGGTCACAATAGTAGATATGGAATCGACGAGTAGTTCAAAGCGAGGATATAGTCACCTTGGTTGGTCCATGGCTAACTATCTTGGCAATAGATGGTGGGACAACTAAAGATGATACTTTGAGTCTATCTATCAAGTACAGTATCTGGTCTTTCTAAAGTAAGTAAAGTCAACAGCAATAAAGTGTTCAAAGGCGATGCTATTGAGTACGAAATACGAGGTTCATAGGCGAAGAAAATAATTCAAATGAGATTTGTCAAAGCTGTCGCGAAAGAGACTCTAAGGCAAGTTTACTATGTCTCCATCCACATAGAATAATATATGAAGTTGAACCAAAGTGCAATAGGTTGATCAGACCATCATGCACCAGTTCTGATTAGACAATATGTTAGTGGTGCACCCAAAAATATGTCATAATCAAGCTTGATAACGAATAAGCTTGCAAAACTGAAGCTACATTAGCAGCATGAGATAGTCAAAATATGAGCAAGGGAGGTACTGATGAAGGAAATTTTTAAATAGTCCAAGATCTTTTAAAATCAAGTCTTATCCGAAGTGTGGGCCTTTACAGTTGTCCTAGTTTTCTTCACTTACGGTTTGGTTGTCTAGATAAGTTAAGGTCCTCTAAATTTCTAGGATATGTGAACTCATCAACTAGGTCACAAGACAAAGGGTTTGTTAGGTCGCCAGGTATTCTACCTAACTTACAAGAATTAAACTAGTAGTGTGATAGGACAATGGTCAAGCAATCACGGTAAGGCACAAGGTTCAGCATTAAGGGATTTAGTAGAACATATTCACATATCGGGTTAAAGGATTGAGTCAAGGTTGGATCTCTTAATTGAAGTCAGAAAGTATTTTGGTGTCATGGTAAAAATTATAGTTTAGCCATTTTGATCAGAAGGTCATATCATAAAAATAGTGTACAAGGAGACGTATTTTAGTGGGACATGATATCTACATGAATGTGAGCTTGTCTAGGTCTTACATATGAAGTTTGTTGGAAGTGGAAGTCTAGTGTTGTACTCCAAATATCCAAGTCACGGTAAGGGACGCTAAAAGATCAAAAATAGAAAGTGGGAGTTCACGAGGTGATAATTAATGCACAAAAAGCCTTTTTTAACTCAATTAGAGTCTTGAATGTATTCCTGTTTGCCATTGATTATCAAAAGAACAGAACAATTTTATGGGAGGAATGGACTTTGATTCACAATACAAACTCGCTCGTACAAAGAGAGTCTAGGAATAAAACCTAGGAAAAGCAATCTAAGTACAATTGTTTAGTTTTTATGGGGGGAGACGGTAGAGGCTCGGAAAAGTGATATCAACTCTGCCTTACTCCTTAGACGATCGGACGTAGCTTCTGCTCTGGCAAAGAAATACTCTTTGTGTGTACGAGAGTTGCTATTCTCTCTGCTCGGGCTCTGTGCGTCTAACTCTGTCTCCTTTACAAAGGAATAATCCCCTGCTATTTATAGGGCTTTGTGAGAAGGGGTACAGTAATTGCTCCTTGAAAAGTGGGCGGATGGGGATTGGTTAAGATTAGTCTTGATTTCTTTGTTGGAAATCAATCTGGGCTGTTTATGTTGATTGCAACAAATCTGCATTGTTTGTTGGAAATCGATCTGGGCAGTTATGATGATTGCAATAAATCTGCATTGTTATGATTTGTTGGTTGCTAAATCCGAGTGGATAAGTCTTAGTCATCTTCTGCCACGTCTCCCAATTGTCATTTATGCTGCGAGCCGCATGAACGGGGCATCCTGGCAGAGCCGTATGAGTGTGGTCTGCTAATTGAGCCGTATGAGGGTGGCCTCACAACCGAGCCGCATGAGGATGGCCTCACAACTGAGCCGCATGAGGGTGGCCCCACAACCGAGCCGTATGAGGATGGCCTCCAACTGAGCCGCATAAGGGTGGCCTCCAACTGAACCGCATAAGGATGGCCTCCAACTGAGCCGCATAAGGGTGGCCTCCAACTGAGCCGCATAAGGGTGGCCTCCAACTGAACCGCATAAGGATGGCCTTCAACTGAGCCACATAAGGGTGTCCTCTAACTGATCCGCATGAGGGTGGTCCCCAACCGAACCGCATGAGGTGGCCCCCTATCTGAACCGCATAAGGGTGGCCCCCCATCTGAACCGCATAAGGGTGGCCCCATAACTGAGCCGCATGGAAGTCTTTGAAACGATCCGCATAAGGAGCTTTGGAATTGGTGGATTGTGCCAGCCATAAAGATTTTTCTCGTCTCTCTAGGGGTACGTCATTATGTTAGAGTCATCATTTTACCTTTATGTCAAAGCTGTTAATCTTTTGTGTCAGAGCTGCCGTATTGTGTCAGAGCATTTAATGAGCCAGCTGCACAGAGCAGTTATGGCCATGTTGACTCCTATTTTTGAACCGCATAGGGCCACGTGGCTTTTTCCGAGCCGCGTGGAGCTGTCGGGGACTTTCCAGCCGCATGAAGCTTCTAAGGGACTTTTGAGCCCGCATGAGGCTCTAAGGGACTTTTGAGCCGCATGAAGCTCTAAAGGATTCCGCATGAGACTCCCTTCTGTTTTGAGCCGCATGGACTTTCCTGTTCTTTTCCATGCTTCTGCAAGACCCCCTTCAAAGTTTTTAATTTGTAAAATTGAAATACATTGAATAAGAAGCAAGGCTATGTCCGCATAAGCTCTTCTTACCATATAGACTCCTCTGGCCGCATAGGATGTTCTGGCCACATGGACTGCTCTGGCCGCATGGACTGTTCTGGCCGCATGGTTGTTCTGGCCGCATAGACTGCTTTGGCCGCATGGATCTGCTCTGGCCATATGCTGTCCTTCATTCCACGTAGGCGTCTCATTGATTGCTCTTAATTTGTTTTCATTTAAAGCCGTCTTTTGGGTAGGATCCCAAGAGTCGGTATTAATTATTTTAGATTGCCTTGATGATTCTGAGCACTCTTTTTTGCATGAGAGGGGATAAAATCCCAAGAGTTAGTTTTATCTTCTAGGCAGCACGTGGTTCGAAGTGTCCATCGGTCTATGAGCCCCCCGTCCGCCTATAAATATGAGTAATTTTTAGAGATAGACTCTTTACTTTCTTCTCTTATTCAAGCCTTTCTTTCCCTAGTTGCTGTCGTCTTCTCCTTCGATCACCGATGGCTCCCAAAGCCTCTAGTGCAGCAGCGAAGGGTAAAGGAGTGGCTTCCTCGTCGACAGGGGCGCCCACAGTTCATCTTGACGTCCACTCCGCCATTGATAGTAAGGATATTGGGAGAAATTGTATAAACTCAAAGCCCTAACCATCATAGCTACGCCGTATATTTTATGCGCGGGCCTTCTTCGTTCATTGAACTGTTCAAGTTCATTGTGATGAATCCGCATACTGTGCTGCATGTGCTGCATGTATATCTCATGTCCGAGCCGCATAGGGGTATACCCCATGTCCGAGCCGTATGAGAGTCGTCTTGTGGCCGCATAAGCACTTTACAAACTAGGCCGCATAAGCTCCCTTTGAACAGTGCCGCATAAGCTCCCTTGAACTGTGCCGCATAAGCTTCCTTTGAACAGGGCCGCATAAGCTCCCTCGAACTGTGTCGCATAAGACCCCATCAAATCAGAGCCGCATAAACTCATCTGAACTCGGTCACATGAGACCCCGCTAAACAGAGCCGCATAAGCTCATCTGAACTCGGCCGTATGAGACCCCACTAAACAGAACCGCATAAGCTCATCTGAACTCGGCCGCATGAGACCCCGCTAAACAGAGCCGCATAAGCTTATCTGAACTCTACCGCATGAGACCCCGCTAAACAGAATCGCATAAGCTCATCTGAACTCGGCCGTATGAGACCCCGTTAAACAGAGCCGCATAAACTCATCTGAACTCGGCCGCATGAGGCCCCGTTTAAACAGAGCCGCATAAGCCCCATTAAATTGATCCGTATAAGGACCCGCCTGATCAGAGCCGCATAAGCTCGAAAACACTAAGCAGTTCTCTCTGGCCATCTTCTAACTTATTTCTTTTGTCCTTTTTTTAGTGAATTTGTCAGTCAATCCTGCGGAAGAACCTTTGGTGGGTCGTGCCCAATCTGCTGTGGGCTATAGGTTCGACCACATAGTCGAGTATGTGGTGAACCAGCTTCCAAAAGACGAACCTGTGGAGAGGCTGGAAGACATTAAAAAGCAGTCCTTCTTCTTTATCTCGGGGATGATGACCTCAGGGCTGCTGGGGGGCAAACACTTGAAGCCTGCGTTCCTCTTCAGGGATGCCTTAACTGTAAAGAACTTCCAAGTTCTGGACATATCTGAGAGTTGGAGTTTTACTTCTGACGGGATGGCGATCCATATTCCTCTGATGGAGCGTCATTTCCCACTATCGTGGTTCAACATGTTGCCCATGGACAGGAATATAGAGGATTCCTTGACTCCGACCCGGAACGACATGATTGTGGGCAAAATTTACTACAATAATAACCTGCGGTCAGTGTACGTGGGCAGGGTACCGGTCAGCTGCTACGTGATGGGGTTGGCCTCGGGCAGTTTTTTTAATTTGCAGGGTCCCAACTTCAAGTTCTCTCAAGCTGACACTTTCCTGAACCAGCTTGCTCGGAAGGGGTCCTATCCTGTTGGCCGATTGTCGCTACCGAGTTGGATACACCCCCTTCCTTCGTGGACGAACCTGCCACGTGGATCGCACGAAATATGAGACTCTTCTGCACGAGATTGGACTCTACCATGCTATTCGGGGCACCAGCTATGGATTACCCATAGACAAGAAATTGTTCATGGCTCGCTGGAAATGTACAACTGCCTTACGGGGACCTTTTTTACACCCGTAGGGGAGATGGGGCTTGCTCTGCACGAGATGCATGACGTCTCTAAGCTGCCTTGGGGAGATGAAGTCTTTGAGGTGTATACTCCGACGAACGAAGAGTTCGAGGATTTGGAGGAGAAGTTCCCGGGCTTCGTTGCCGTCTACCGGGAATTGCTGTGTCATCACAGCATGTGCCAACAGCTGTCGAAGAAAAAGAACGACAGCTCGAAAGGGAACCTTCCGTATACAAAGGCCTGGCTCACTTATATTTTTAAGCTCGGCGCCTCAGGCCGGGTTTCTCTCCGAAGTTCTCGAACTCGGGAGGAGGTGCAGGACCAAGTGTCAACCGCCAAGAGGGTAAGAACCACCGGTGACAGGTTCGGGAGCAAATCTGACTCTTTTGCTTATTTTTATCAATACACTCAGCCGTTGTCCGAGAAGGCTCTTCTGGCCGGATTTCTGATGGTGTGGCTACGGAATTGCGTAGTTTCAGGAGGGGCTGGTTCTATTGAGAGGATCAATCGCAACTTTATCCTCCCTACTGTTAAGCTGGTCTTCGGGGTCAGACTAGCTCTTCTTTCGGCCATGGTGTGCAGTATACATCCTGGCCTTCGCACTTTCACGTCCAAGGTCATCGTCCGTGACACGATGAAGAACTTTGAACGCATTGAGCTGTCCTATCATTATCTGATGGGGTGGCTGTTAATGCATTGCCGCTCTTTGATGAGGCCTGGCCCTGAAGATGGTGTAACTGCCGAGGATGCTTTTATCTTCCAGTATCGTCGTATACCTTGGGATTGCGAGTCTATGCGTACCTGTCGGATGGCACTGGCGAGGGTGGACAGATACACTTTTTTCGTGTCTGTTCCTCAATTTTTGCTGAGGAAGTGAGGGTCGTACATCTTGATGGTATTGGGCCTCCCCACTTCTTATTCAGCAAGATGCTTCTTTGGCTGCACAACATTCGTCCTTCCCACCTGGTATACCGCAACCGCAATACTGTCTATTTGGAGCCTTACTTGCCTAGTAGGTTCTCCCGCCAGTTTGGGTATAGCTAGCTATTCTTGGACAGTCCCAGCTCCTGCCTGGGTTTTGAAGGTAGCGTCCTTGACGGTATCAGAGCCTGGCATTATTATAACACGGTTCACACCCGTACCAGCTTCTCAGTTCTTGATGCTGGGGAGTCAGGAGATCATGTATTTGGCGGCTCTATACCATGTCATGGCGAACAAGCCTCCTGTCAATTTTGACCCAGGTACCAGCTTCATTGTTGGTACTGGCTTAGAAGAGAAGCCCAAGAGGTCCAAGGCGAGGAAGAAGAAGGAGAACACAGTTGCTGTGTCGGACTCGGAGTCTGCCGACGCGGATGAAGAGGATGACGAGCATGCTCCTGATAACTCTCTTCCTTCCGCGGAAGATGTGGTGGCGGATCAGCCGCCTGTCGTGCCTGGTCCTTCGTGCAAGCGAAGCAGGCATGAGCCCGCCGTTAGCGGTATAACTTACTCCGTGAAACGGGCTGCATTTAAGCCTCGTGGGCTGTTTATTAAGAAGAGAGGCGAGGATGATGCCGTTTCGGAGGTGAATTGAATTACAACCATCTTCTTCTTTAGCTCTTCTTTTTCCTGAACTATAACCTAATCATTTTTCTTTCTCTGTAGGCGTCAGGAGATGGGGACTTTTTAGAGCCGGCTGCTGCCTCTGAAGTCGACCCGGCTCTAACTACTCTAGTTAGAGATATGAGTGCCGGGATTATTGTCGTCGGGATTCTCCAGCGATGGCCGAGGTTCCTCCAGTTGTTGACGTCCCAACCCAGGGCGACATGGTCTCTGCTGAACCCGTCCCCGAGACTGCTAAATTTCAGTCGGGTGACACTGATCCAGTTGTATCTCCTTCCGGGGCGGCTGGGGCAGATGAACCAGCTGCCTTTGGGTCGGATGTTGCTGGTGAAGAGACTACGGTGGCTGAGAGCGAACCTCAGCCCCAGCAACTCTTCTCTGGTAAGCTAAGTCAAATTTAGACCAGTGAGGAGGTTCATTTGCTCTATCATCACATCCTTCGGGTTAAGCTGATTGATGGTTGCTCCGGACATACAGGTCCTGCTCCTTCACTGCCAACGACGGACATTATCGGAAGGGAGCTCGCCAGAAGAGATCTGTTGGAAGAGAATATGCCTCCTCCTTCTCCAGCTTACATTGAGGGGCCTCCTACTGGATCGAGTTCATGAGAGCAAGCGGCGGAACGGCCGGGCAGGGAGAACTGGTCCCTGCACCCTCCTCTGCTCATGTGGCTCCGGAGATCGACCTTTTCGCCATGCCGAGTCTCCAGATCCTTCGGGCTGCGGAGGAGGAATTGGCCGCTATTTAAGCGTCTTTTCGCTCGGAACTTGTTTCCCTTGTGGCAGGGACATCAAGTTCCGGTGCCTCTTCTTTGACACTGCCAGCTACTCTTCCTTTGACGCCGTCTTCTTCAGAAATCTTGGATGAATCGTCAAAGGTTATGGTGACAGTTTCTACCGCCACATGAGGCGAGGGGTTGAGGCCGCCGTGGAGAGGGAGACTTCTTTTGCCTTGGCCCATCAATACGCCCGTGGCCAAATTGAACTCCTTAGAACCCTCCCCGGTGGGGCAGGGATAGTTGAGCTCCTGGAGCCCAAATTGCTAGAGGCAGATCAGCTTGTGGCCCAGTTTCAATACTGCGGCAAGTTGATCTGTCTTCAGCAATAGCAGGAGCGGGCCTTCCTCATCACTGCCAGGAAGAAGGTAAGGGTTGCACGAGAAGCGTCCAAGCCGATTATAATGAAGGACCTCCGCGATCTCTCTCTACAGTATGATCAGTTGAGCCGCCGGGGAGAGGATTGCATTGCTCAGGAAGCGGCAGCCCTTGCGGGATAATCGACACGAAGGAGTAGATCCTGAGCTCCAGAGGAAATTGGCTTTCTTGGAATCTGAGCTCGAGGCCTCCCTCACAGATAAGGAGGTAATTGTTCAGGAGGCCGACAAAGTCACCCGAACTTCTGCTGTCTTGGAGCGTGCTCTGAAGAAGCTTGAGGATGGCTGGCAGGCTCACGTGCCTCTGGAGGATGCGGAGCGGTTGACTCAGGAGGCTGAGTGCCGAGCCAAGCAGCGGTTTGAGCGGTCGACGGCCGTACTGAGGGACCGTCTCAGAGAATTATGTATCGCGACTTTTTCTTTTCTTTCTCTCTTTATGTTTCTTCATCTTTTTGGCAGGGACGTGGTCCCAAAGAATGTAGTACTTTTGATTTGATTTGAATAAATGACTTTGCTTGTATCATCCTTTATCTGTAGTGCTTATACTGCAATTATGTGTTTGCCCTACTGGGGCTTTTCTGTGGACCTATTACCCTTGGCATACCTCGGTTTTAGGTACGGATAATAAGTTTGATAGGGATACCTAGAACAACTCCGAGGTAAGGTGGATATGGAAGTTCTTGGTATCGGGCGAAAGAATGCCTTGGAACAGCTGGATTCCAGAGGCATGTGATAATGAGAAAAGAGGCGTATGTACTAGGGGATCTAGTACATCATTTATGGTCAACTGCGGACATTTGTGGTCAACTGTGGACATTTGTGGGCCTATTATCCTTGGCGTACCCTGGTTTTGGGTACGGATAATAAGTCGAGAGAAAACTAACATACTTACTCAGAGGTAATGAGGACGTGGTAAATATGAGGGTTTCTTCAATGGAGTCTTCCTACTCAGAGGTAATGAGGACGTGGCAGGAGTGGACACCATGAAGGGTACATAGAACAACTCAGAGGAAATATGGACGTGGAAGTTCTACGTGAGGGGTGGTTTGTTTTGATGGAAGTGAAGCAACTCAGAGGTGACATCGACGTGGTTTCGGGAAATTTGTGGAACTGTTACCCTGTTTATGCACTGAAAGTGCGGGCACTAGATCATGAGAAAGATGCTCTTTTGGAAAGGAAGTTCAGCGGTATGATCATACATGACTTATTACCCAGAAGATGTGATATAGATTCATTTGGGATGACCAGAGTGTAAGTTCAGCGGTACCTAAGGGCACATAACTTAACAGTCCTGTAGATTTGGAGGATGTCGTTTAGACATAATACTTATTCAGGAACTGCTGTTGACGGGTAACATGAGCAAGTCTTCATTTTGTTTTGTGAGACGTAAGCACCATTGGAGAATATAGCCTCGATGACAAATGGGCCTTTCCACTTTGACTGGAATTTGCCGGCAGTTTTGTGAGTCATAACCATCGACCTCCGAACTGCCAGAACGAGATCTCCCACTTGGAATGTTCTGAGTTTAACCTTCTTGTTGAAGGCTACCGAGATGCGTGCTTGATACAGCTCGATTCGTTGTTGAGCTAGCGGGCGCTTCTCATCTAAGGCCTCCAACTCTTGTAGTCGACGACGGTAATTATCATCCATCGTCAATCGATAGGTGAGGGCAATACAGAGCGAGGGGATTTGAGTCTCCAGTGGAAGAACTGCCTCACTCCTATACACCAGAGAGAATAGTGTGTTCCCGGTGGCCGTCTGGACTGTAGTACGGTACGCCCATAAGCATTCACCAAGCTTTTCATTCCAGTCGCGTTTGTTGGAAGACACGAACTTCTTGAGTAGCTTGATTATAGTTTTATTGAACGCTTCCGCCAAACCATTCGTCGTCGGATTGTACGGTGTTGAGGCAATATTCTGGATCTGATGTTTGTCGTAAAACCGATAGAAGGCGTGGCTTACGAACTACGGACCGTTGTCGTGGATGATCCTTTGAGGCAGTCCGAAGCGATAGATGACGTGATGCTTGGGGAAGCTGATCACGTTCGATGTCTTTACTTCTGTAAGTGGGACAGCTTCCGTCTACTTGGAGAAGTAATCTGTAATTTCCAGTATGAAGTGGTATCCTCGGGACGAAGGCGGAGTGATCGGACCGATGATGTCCATTCCCTATGCTTCGAATGGCCAGGATGCCACCATGGGATGTAAGAACTCGGGTTGGTGGAAAATCTGTGTGGACCTGACAGGCTTTGTACTTTCTTGTATAGTCTATCGCATCGCTACCATCGTGGGCCAGTAATAGCCCATCCGGCGAAGGCGGTCTTGTAATTTCGGGCCAGGCTGATGGGCCCCGCAGACGTCGTCATGTGCTTCACGTACAGCTTCTTTGGCTTCTGTATTGGACAGACACCGAAGCAGTAATCCATCGTATGACCGCCAATACAGCATCTTTGTTTCTGTATCGTAGAAAAATCTGAGAGAACGTCTTCTAATAGTGGTAGCTTCTTTCGGGTTCTCCGGCAAGATGCCATAAACTGCAAAGTCGTTAAATGGGAGCCTCCAATCCTGTGTCTCGTCGACCGTCAGGGCAGAATACCTCTCGGCAAATTGGATATTGTTCTTGGGACAGACCAGCTCATGGCCTATTACGTCCAAAATGATGAGTATATTTTGGGACCGCCAGGGAAGCGGCCAGTCCTGCTAAGGCGTCGGCTTAAGTTCCGGAGTCTCAGAACATGTTCTATAAAGAACCCTTTCAGAGACGTAATGATGGCGATCCTACCTGATGATAGGGGATCATGTCTTCATGACGAACTTCATATAAACCCCAGATCTGATTGATGATTAACTGTGAATCGCCATATACCTCTAGGTATTCTACCCCCAGTTCTTTTACGAGTCAGAGGCCGATAACCAATGCGTTGTACTCGGCCACATTGTTCGAGCAGGTTTCCATAAGGGAATATGCCCGGTTGATCACCAAGCCCGAGGGAGAAATCAGTACCACTCCGACCCCAACGACAATGTTGCCCTTAGGCCCGGTTCTTGAAGCACCGTCGAAGAACATTCGCCAGACGAAATCATCGGAAGTCATGTTTGAATTGGCGATCTCGTCTGGAATCTCTTCATATATTCTGGTTGACTCCGAACTTGGATAGGCTGCTAAAAAGTCTGCCAGAGCTTGACCTTTAACAGCCTTTTGCGGAATGAAGATCATATCGTAGGGAGACAATAATATCGCCCAGGTAGCGAGACGAGAGCTGAGTGCACCCGACTTGGTCATGAGAATCCTGAGGGGGTTACTCGAGATAGATAGATGGATGGTTTGTCCTGTAACATAGTGCGTCTTCTGGATAGCGAACAAGAGCAAGACATTCCTCTATACGGCGGTGTATCTATGTCAGGTCCTATCATCATTCGACTAAGAATAGATAGCCTGTTCATGCCCTGCATCATTGTTCTGTGCTAGTAGAGCACCGAGGGAATGCTCCATCGCTCGCACGTAAAGCAAGAACGGCTTTCCAGCAACCGGGGCACCAGAACTGGAGGATTTGACAGATATTCTTTGATGTTGTCGAACGCGCGTTGGCATTCTTCATCCCTTACGAATGAGATGCCCTTCTTCATGAGGTGGGTAAATGGATGATATCGTCCGGAGAGGTTGGAGATGAACCTCCTGATGTCAGCTAGCCTCCCTTGAAGGCCTCGGAGTTCACAGAGATTTCTTGGGGGACCCATCTCCATAATTGCCTTCGTCTTCTCCGGATCTATATGAATTCCCTGGACAATAATGATAAAACCCAGGAATTTTCCACTAGATACGCCCAAGAAAGATTTGGTAGTATTCTTTTTCAAGTTGTGCGCTCGCATCAGGTCGAATACCGTCCTCATGTCCTGCAGATGGTCTTCCTTAGAGCGGCTTTTGACAGCGATGTCATCAACATAACACTCTACGGTCTTACGCAGGTGATCTCTGAAGATGACACTCATAGCTCTTTGATATGTGGCACCGACATTCTTTAAACCGAAGGGCATGACGGTGTAACAGTACACGCCAATTGGTGTTGGAATGATGTATGCTTCTCTTCGTCAGGAAACATCTTGATTTGTTGTATCCTGAGAAGCCATCCATGAATGACATACGCTCAAAGCCACATGTGTTGTCGATCATGATGTCTGTGATGGAAAGAGGGAACTCATTTAGGACATGCTTCGTTTAGATTTCGGAAGTCGATACAAATTGAATCTTCCATTCTTCTTAAGGACTGGTACTATGTTGGCGACCCAGTCTGGATGTTGCTCCTCCCGGATGAAGCCGCTGGCTATCAGTTTATTGACCTCAGCTTCGATGGAGTTTATGATGTCTGGACGGAACCGTCGTTGCTGTTTTGACCGGCTTTGCGTCCGGATGAATGTTGAGTTTATGAAGTGCAACCTCGGGGTTTAGCCCTGGCACGTTTTTATAGCTCTAGGCGAACACGTCAATGTACTCTTTGATGAGTTACAAAAGCGCCTCCCGCTCTTCGTCTGCCAGGCTTTTGCTGACGAAGATTGGCTTTGGAGAGGACTCATCGCCGAGGTCAACTTGCATCACCTCATCTTCAGTGGAGGTTACGAAGTCCGAAGCATTTCTTCCACTGTACATCTAGTTGCTGGACCCAAGGTTCTAACTCGAGAAGTTCGGGTACGTCTTCGTCTTCTTCGTAGGCATCAGCAAATGCCATATTGACAGACAGAGCTTGCCTGAATACGTCCCCAATGCTGACATCCGAATCAGAAGTTGGTGATCCAGTTAATGTAAATGCCAGTCACATTCCCCATCTGAGCTTTCAGGAGTTGTTGTAGGTGTAACATAACCTAGCCCACATCTGGTCTTGTTGGAATAATCTTATGGTTTTCCAGCCGGGACTGGCAACTGCAAAGGTAATCGCCGACCAGTGCCGTAGTTTAAGCCTGGCGTAGTCTCCAGATCATACCCCTATTTTTGCATGAGGTACTTAGATCGGGAGCTATACAGATAAAGGAGCAGTCTCCCGGTATCGGGTTTGAGATCAACTTCTTCTATCCTGAAGGGCTGTGGATCATTCTTTCGGCCGAAGATGATTGGATGTTCCTCTCCCTCGACTATGAAGCAAGCATCTTCCACGGAAGAAAGTTGGTTTACGGTGTAGACATTTGTCACCTATGTGTGTAGGTGGGTGCCTATATCGTGTTCCATAGCATACATTGTACAAAGCTTATTAAGCTCAAGGTAGTTCAAAGATAGCCCTTTATTGATGAAGTAAGGTATCTTTTCTGGTGGAATTACATCATCTGCGGACGGAACATCAGTATGAGTAGCCACATACTTGGCCAGCTCTAACTCTTCTTCGGCCATCCCATGTGTCAATGAAGACTGGGAGGATGACCTGTGCAGCTTAATCATCAGGGGCTCCACTGGTGGAGCAGAACATGGAGTCATTGGCGCACTAGCGACCCCCAGTTTGGTGTTCGGTGCTGGGCGAGGAGTTGTTGGCTCGCTAGCAGTCCCCGGCTTAGTGCTCGGCTGTCGACTCATTCTGGGAAGACGAATCGTAATCGGCTTGACAGAGGGATTGAGCTCCTCTGTTTGTTGCTGGCCAGTTCTCAGTAGCTTGATTGTCAGTGGCTCCATAGTGGGTCTCGGTGCTTGGCCAGACCTTGGCAGTCGGATTATCATCTGCTCCTTTTGTGCAGTGAGCACCGGAAGACTTGTTGTTTCTCTACGCAGAGTGGCTGTGAGAGGTGCTGTCTTTCCTGGTTTGCGGGATTGGAGATAGATTCTCAAGGGTTCCTCTGGCCCCGCAATTTCCTCTGTGCCTCTTCGAGTTTTCGTACAAGCAGAAATCCGAATAGTAGGATTCGACCCCTTTAAAAGGATCGATGTCAGCAAATTCTGTTCTGACGAAGCCGTGCTTGTCGACGTACTTGAAGCACTGGTGCAATGTGGAGGGCACGATCATGTAATCGTGTATCCACGGACGCCCCAGGAGAATGTTGTAGGAGGTGTCTGCGTTGATGACATAGTAGGTTACTTCCGACTGAAGGTCGCCGATTTGGCACTTCAGACGAATCTTTCCGATGGATAGCTTCTCTCGGAATTAAAGCCGCTGATAGCGGTGCTTGTAGGAGTCAGCCGATGCATAGGGATGTGCAGATGGTGAAGCAAGCTCTTCGGAATAATGCTTATCGAA
This sequence comes from Iris pallida, assembly GCA_029216955.1. Lineage (NCBI taxonomy): Eukaryota > Viridiplantae > Streptophyta > Magnoliopsida > Asparagales > Iridaceae > Iris > Iris pallida. The sequence goes on along the minus strand of JANAVB010026072.1, from coordinate 10,434 downwards.
GAGCCGGGATCAATGTGCATCCGATCCACCTTGACGTTGCCGACGTATCCAGTGTAATACAGAGGACGATCATGCAAGTTGGTCTTGATAAGCATGTCTTGCAGAGTGAAGACAATGTTGGGGCATTGCACCGGTACAAGCACTGTCCTGGGCATCTGCTGGCGAGCTCTCCCCTGGGAGCTTGACTTGAGCCAGATAAGCATCAGCATTTTGAAGTGCGTCACTCAGGGCGATACGAACATCCTTGGAGAGCCTCAAGAGCTCGTATAATGACAATTTGGCCGGTATGTTAGCCAATTGTGCCAAGATGTCAAAGTTGTAGGGCCTCTCCAGCCCATAAGGTGCCTCTTTTTCGGGGCGGCTTATCAAAGCGAGTCTCTTTCGGCTTATGCTTGTCAGTCGTCGGAGGCTGAGAAGGTCCTGGAGCATCAGCAGCCGCCGGCTGATGATCTTCAGCCGAGTTACCCGGTGTAGGTTGGGATTGTGCCCCAGACTGGGTGACGACGGCCGTAGATTCTTCAACATCTGTCAAGATTGTACGGCAGGACTTGACTTTCCCATCCTTCTTTTGCCGGTGGAGGGTAATGCGGACTGAGTCACTTCAGGTACCAGGTCTGGATGGACCCACATGACCTTCCTTCGTGATGTGGTGAGGGGTACTAGACCAGCAGCCTGGTCACGGGGAGGTGGAAGATTAGCGACCTCTTATTTTGCCCGGGGGACGGGTACTACTCTATCTTGAGTCTTCGTCAGAGGGAAGCTGTCGAATTGGATAGACACCATGTTGGCCGCCACAGTACCTCCTCGAAGTCAATGGCCAGAGCCTTAGAGTCGATCAGTTTCTGGATATACCGCTTCAATTGGAAGCAGTCTTGAGTAGCATGATGGACGTAGCAGTGGTAGTGGCAGTACTTTGGGCTCTCCATCTATGCCGGACGAGGTTCACGCCTTGGAGGAGGGAGCTGAATTCGATCTCCTTGTATGAGCATATCAAGGATGGGCTTGACATGGCTGTCTTCGAAGGAGTAAGTCATCTGCGGCCACTGCTTCTCTGCCTGCTTCGGTTTGAGCTTCGGGGCTGTGTCAGCCACCATAGCCTGTTTGCCCTTGTTGTCTCGGTTGTTGGAGGAATTACCACCGTTGTTGTTGTTGGCATTAGGGCGTTTGCCTTTGTCCTCTCCTTCCGAGATGTGCAACCCCAGTTGGCGAGCTTTCTTTAACTTGTCTTCTGTGCTAGTGGTGCTGATGATGAAAGTCTTCCAGTCCTTGAACTGACTTTCGCCCATCCAGAGGCTGATTGTGGGAAGCAGCCTCTTTTGACAGATTTCAATCAAGAAAGAATCTGGGTTGCCAGAGGGCAATTTCATCGCGGATTGGCAAAACTACTCAATGTAGTTCCTTGTCAGCTCCTTCTCACCTTGAACAACGTCCATGAGGGTGGACATTGTCATATCTTGTCCTACCTCCTAGAACCTTCCAAAGAACATTTTTGAAGCCGGCGAAGGAATGGATGCAGTTGTCCGGCAGATTGCGATACCAATCAAATGCTACCCCCTCCAATGCCCCGATGAACAACCACGTGAGGATAGCGTCGTCATGAGGCAGATGGTCGGTCGTGACTTCAAAGTAGGTGATGTACCGACTCGCAGATGTCTTCCCATCATATGGATTGATGTTAAATGGCTTATATCTTGGTGGAAAGGGGACATCTCTCTATGCAGCAGGATACGGTTGTCGTATCCTGAGGTCTTGAGAGGTTTTTCGGGCGAGAAACATAGCCCGGAGCTCCTGGACCTCTCGTCTTGCCTCCCTGGCCTCGTCTACAGCGGTGGTAGCCAATATTGCAGGAGGATTGTCGTCCGGGTTTGCCGCAGTTGAGTTTAAGTCCGCATTGACCGCGGGACCCAAGCTTGTTTGGCCAGGCGTCCTTCCTTGCAGAGCCGGTAGGGACGCTTTGATCTCGTCTACGGACTTGACCAAGGTATAAAGTATGGCCTCCAGAGTGTCGATGCGTTGGCGATCACTGGGACCGTTTTGGTCGTTGTTCGTCATGAACACCGTCCTCACATGAGGAGAGATGGAATGAACGCTGGAGGAGGTGCCCTCTGAATCATACCCTTGCACCGAGAAATCGTCGGGGTATGTAGGAATGTTCTCCTCTTATTCGGACTCAGAGGAAGTGCTACCCCCTGCCTAGGAGGCTTCCTCGTCTTGGGACCCATGGACGTCCTCAGGGACGTCCGGATCCACTGCATCTGTGGGGGGAATTGTTTTCCTGGTGCATCTTCTTGGAACACCGGATTATTATGGACGTTCGGTGGGGTGCTACCCCCAGCTTCGGCTACCTCCAGAGATATAGATGACGAATCTCCAAGTGTTGAAGATTTCGTCTTAGAGCAGGTGCCCTGATAAACTCCTCCAGCGGTGGTTGTGGACAACCGCCTAGATGAGGGTTTCCTAGCCGCGCTAGTAGAGATCGCGGGCTAGAAATATTTATCTTCTTCCTCGCCTTGCCGGTAGGGATCTTTCGAGCAAAATTGTAGGAGGCGACATGAAGCACCTCGTCTCCTGAACTTTGTTGCATGACCAGTCCTGACTGCTGTAGTCGTTGGAAGACGGACTGTCGGTCCTCTGGTACTGCCACTTTGCTGCAGCAGCAGTTGACAATAAATTGAGTGCAGTGATGTCCATGAAAGGACTCTCTGTACACCAAGTTCTCTTCTCTTTTCTTGCGCTTGTGAAGAATCACATCATGCAAGTCACTTGTTTTGTGGGCCCGAGAGTCCTGAGCACACGAGTGTATTGGCACCATGTTTGCCCCCTGATTGGGAGACTCTTGGAAACCACTCTGTCCGTTTGTCGCCGGGGACTGGACACGGTCGGTTCTGTACAACTTTCCACCAGAGGCCCGTCTAACAGTAAGCGGAGCTCTCTGATGGTCAGAGGTTAGGACAGCTGACTGAGCTCGATGAGCCCGTACTGCCCTAGACTTTCTCCCTCTAGCACCCAAGGACGCATAGTAGGAAGAGTCCAAATTGAGCCGCACAGAGTCTGGCACATCCTTATAAGAGCATCTGAGATCAGGACCGCATGAGAGGCGGTCGAAGACTGAACCCGAGCCACATGGAGCAGATGGTTTAGGGCTGGGATTGGTGGCCATATGAGCATTCATGCGGCTGGCTTTTATGGCCGCATCAGCATTCATGCGACTAGCATTTATGGCCGCATAAGATTTCATGCGGTTGGATTTGACTGCCATATGGGCATTCATGCGGATGGGATTTGTAGCCACATCAGCATCAGCATTCATGCGGCTGGCATTTGTGGCCACATCAGCATTCATGCGGCTGGATTTTGTGGCCGTATCAGCATTCATGCGGCTGGTTTTGGCTGTCGCAGGAATATTCATGTGGCTGGATTTAGTGGCCGCATGAGCCTTCATGCGGCTGGAATTGTTGGCCGCATGAGCCTTCTTCATGCGGCTGGCACCCTTATACGCTTTCTTCCTGGACCGTATAGAGTCCCCATTTGCTTCTTCAAGTCCAGCATCGTAGTGCTTTCCTCTGCCGGACTTGAGAATAACAGGGGTCTCTGTGGCCTGAAGTGGGGCCGTATGGGAGTTTTTCTGCCGTCTTGGGTAGCAGAGAACACCTCTTCCAGAGCTAGGGGAGGAACAAAAGTCTTGGGCCTCCACTCCCTGTGGGTCTTCTTCGTGCGGGCTCGCTTATGGACCGGGCCAGCGCTCCCGTCGGAGAGCATTTTTTCAAACGCCTGCTGGTCGAAGCGGACGACCAGCATCTGTTGCGTGGAGCCAAGTTTGGCTTCGTCCGATTGCGTCACCAACTTCTCAGCAGTGGAGAAGTTAGTCCTACTAGCAGAGTCGCCATCGTGTTTGCCATTGATTATCAAAAGAACAGAACAGTTTTATGGGAGGACTGGACTTTGATTCACAATACAAACTCGCTCGTACAAAGAGAGCCTAGAAATAAAACTTAGGAAAAGCAATCTAAGTACAATTGTTTAGTTTTTCTGGGGGGTGATGGTAGAGGCTCGGGAAAGTGATATCAACTCTGCCTTAATTACTCCTTGGACGATCGGACGTAGCTTCTGCTCTGGCGAAGAAATGCTCTTTGTGTGTGCGGGAGTTGCTATTCTCTCTGCTCGGGCTCTGTGCGTCTAACTCTGTCTTCTTTGCAAAGGAATAGTCCTCTGCTATTTATAGGACTTGTGATAAGAAAGGGGTACAGTAATTGCTCCTTGAAAAGCGGGCGGTTAGGGATTGGTTAAGATTAGCCTTAATCTTCTTTGTTAGAAATCAATCTGGGTTGTTTATATTGATTGCAACAAATCTGCATTGTTTATTGGAATCGATCTGCGCAGTTATAACGATTGCAATAAATCTGCATTGTTTGATGGAAATTGATCTGGGCAGTTATGATGATTGTAATACATTGTTATAATTTGTTGGTTGCTAAATCTGAGTGGATAAGTCTAGTCAATCTTCTGTCACGTGTCCCAATTGTTTATGCTACGAGCTACATGAACGGGGCGTCCTGGCAGAGCCGTATGAGTGTGGTCTGCTAATTGAGCCGCATGAGGGTGGCCTCACAATCGAGCCGCATGAGGATGTCCTCACAACTGAGCCGTATGAGGGTAGCCCCACAACCGAGACACATGAGGATGGCCTCCAACTAAGCCGTATAAGGGTGGCCTCCAACTGAACCGCATAAGCGGGTGGCCTCCAACTGAGCCGCATAAGGGTGACCTCCAACTGAACCGCATAAGGATGGCCTCCAACTGAGCCGCATAAGGGTGGCCTCCAACTGAGCCGCATGAGGGTGGTCCCCAACTGAACCGTATGAGGGTGCCCCCCATCTGAACCGCATAAGGGTGGCCGCCATAACTGAGCCGCGTGGAAGTCTTTGGAGCGATCCGCATAAGGAGCTTTGGAATTGGTGGATTGTGCTAGCCATAAAGATTTTTCTCATCCACACAAAGTAAATGAATAAAAGATATCATATAATGATAATGAATTGTCTTGATACAATATGTTGGGCGGAGACAAATCTACTACCAACAAGTAAGAAATATACATGAAACTGAAATGAATTGGCGGGAGTAGCAAAGGAAGACCCACGACACATCATCTCCGAATGAATAGAGAAGATCGCGACCTCGGCTAGAACACCTGCAATATCACAAAAGCACACACACCTGGAGAGATAACCAGGTCCTCAGAGGGACATAACAAGATACTAAAGAACATGCCACATAACTGAATATATATACTATGTTATAAATCACAAGTAAAGTAAATAGTCCCACTCGTAACAAGATCCAATACCATCATCGAACAGTGGACTACCCTACAACCAAACAAGGACAAGGGGTAGCACACTATGCCGCGATGAGACATTGTCCCAAGCTACTAATGGGATGGGGTGATATGACATTTGACGAGGGTTACCTGACCATTCTAATATGTTTATGCAATAAGAACAAACCTTCAACGCATGGGCACTCTGGCTCAGTAGCAGTAATCTCAGGTATGGTCCCATCAGGATACCAGGGACCTCAAAGCATAACATTCGTCGAATGTCAGAGGCCAGCAGTAAATCAGGTATCAGGATCCAGGACCGTATCTCCCGCAAAGATAACCGGTAATAGGGAAGTGCATACGGGCCCTACGTTAAGGAACTGTTCTTCCCACCCAATGCCTAACAGAGTCACATCCATGTCTCATATACCTCTACTAACCGCTAAGTCTCCTAACATGCCTCTATTAGCAGTTAGCCCTAACGCATGCGCATGGGGGATCAGCCCCACACAAGGACCTCTAAATGCTACTCATCTCACACATCCTCGTGGTGCAACTGTGTCAAGGTATATGCAATACACTACAAACGGTAGTCTCTTAACTCTAAGTCACATGCAATCAAAGGATAATAACAAAGTATATCTAATATCATGAGCGACAGTAAATCAGAACGATAAGAACTGGAATATAATGAACAGATATGTAATAAAATGCAAACTGAATATAAACAGTATAATGGCAAGGTATCTTGCCTGAGGTTAAGTGCAAAAGAGAATAATCTAGGAGCTCGAACAAACAAATAAACGAAGTAAGAAAAGCCAATCCTGCAGATGACTCCGGATGCTGCAACAAACATCACGAACGAGTTTGGAATAAAAGATTTGCCTAGGAAATGTGTCCAAAAGTTAAATTCTGGAACAGGGCAAAATCGTAATTTTGGGTCAAAACGATGTGCGTTGACCCGCTTTGCACCAAAATGCGTGCCAATATCTACGGTCTCTAAAGTCATCAAACTACATGTCTGTGGATTTATTTGATGGGATGAACCCAACGGTATGTCCAATTTTGGATTTCGATGGGTTGTGCACAAAATCGCCCTTTGAGTGGGATTGTGGGCCCGCAAAAATGGTGTCCCGATCAACCTTCTCGGAATTGAACCAAACTTGGCTCACAGGACAAGAAAAATATTTCTAGTCCAATGGCACAAGTTTCGTCGCGATTTGATGAGTGTACACGAAGTTGTGACCTAATTTGCAAAAGGTCGATACGGGTATCTCGACGGATACGTACTGATTTCGTCGCGCATATGCAACGAATCGAATTCCGTCAGTTTCCACACGTCGACAAATCCTACGCACCTTTTGATGTATATAGTGCATGACCACGTCGCCCGGTTTGTCGGGGCGCACGCCGTATCGAGTGTCTTTTCTATTTTTTTGAACACAGAATTTACAATTTTTCGTGAAACTTTAAAACGTGTAACTTTCTACATACTAGATGAAAAGTGAATCCAGAAGGTGCGTTACAATCTCGGTTATGTTGTCTTTGACCGTCTTTAATTAGTTTCTACAAAATCCTATTGTACAGAAAGAAAAGAGGCCGACAAGTTGGTATTTGAAACAGTTTTTAATATTCCAGAAAAGTTATTTTTTTCCAACTCGTCTCGATTTTCGAGCAAGTTGGATGGCCAAGTCAAATCCACCCGAGGGATCTCGAAGAGGGTCATGGGGGCTACCGTAGAAATTCGTAGATCGAAAAATGATCAAACTAGATGGGAGGAAACTAGGAGAGAAGGGTGAGTACCTCTGTTCCGTTACTGCGCTGTGGTCGATGGTTCCTTTGTCTTCTTCGCGAGCACGGCTTCGCCATGGTGCGTCCGAGCTTCGCGTGGAGTGGGGAGGGAAGGAGGAGAGGAAAGAGGTGGAAGAAATTTTTAGGGTTTGTATATATATATAATATAACTATATATATAACTATATATATATATATATATATATATATATTTTTTAACTATATATATATCTAAATATTATATATATATATATATATATATATATATATATATATATATTATATATATATATATATATATATATATATATATATATATATATATGTATATATATGTGTGTGTGTTAAAGGAAAAAAAAAAAAATTATGTGTTAAAAGGAGGGAGGGGGTCGGCCTATACTTGCTACTGTTGCTTTGGTTAAAGGGGGTTCGGCCAACCAAGCTGCTGCGTGCTTTTGCATGCGTGTGGAGGGGCGCACAAGCTTGCTAGCGCTGCTGTTATTTGCATGCATGTGGTCGGCTCCCACATGGTGGGGCCGACCACTTAGGTTATTATATATTTTTTTTCTTTCAAATCTTTCTTTCTATAATAACTTATTATATATATATATAGCATATATCTAAATATACTCCTCTAAAATTATCACAAGTTCAAAAGAAAAAATCTAAATCTTATCTATCCATATATAAAATTAACTTAAAACATAAGTACATATATTTAATTTCATTTGACAATAATCAATAAAATAATAAAATAATACCTAATAAAATAAACATTTTATAATCACCGTAAAATAGTTTTAAATAAAATAAATAAAAATAGTCCAATGGGAGAACTTTACTACACCCTTATTTGGGTCCAGAAAAACGTATCATTTTGTAAGATATTATTTAATAATAAAATACCAATAATTGTACACATAATTAATAATTAAAAATGTACATAAAATTCTAAAATAATTTAGAAAATATTTTTTACATACATAAAATGTCTAGATGGCCACCTTGGTCCCATCCTGCCTACATGGGCTTAAATTTGGTTCGGGCCCTGTTCGGGCTGAATTCGACAAACCGGGTCATATAAAAATCTATATAAAATAATATTTAATTAAAATAATTAAATAAGTCCATTCACAAACTTGGCCTGGTTTTCCTAGTTTGAACTCACCATGGCTACGCTTCCCCGGCATGACTGGTACACTAGTCAAGGCACACTGCTATAATTTCCATGCTAAAAGTCATGATCGTCTAGTGTTCCAAAATCAACAATGGCTAAGGTCATTTTAAAAAAATAAGGGTAAAACCTTAAATTGTATAAATTTATTTTAAGTCTAATAAAATAATTAAAAAATAATTAAAAAATAGGGGTTTTACAGGCGAGCTTCACTATCACTGAAATCGGACGGGGTGTTCTGCTGCAACAACAGGTGCTTCGGTGATCTTCCTTGATGATTGTTTGTTCTTGTAGCTTTAGGCCCTTTTTCTTTCCGATCCGAGTTCCTCTTTAAGTCGGGTAGAGGCGTAGAGGGGAAGCAGTATTCTGCTAGGGTCCCCGAAGATGGCAGGTGTTGCAGCAAATGATGGGTTCGTATACTATACACTGGGTGTGAGTCCGGTCGCCTAGCTCAATGATAATGTGGTTGGGGGGTTCGATGGAGATCGAGTTCCACACAGATTTGGCATAGGGGCTTTTGTGAGGTTGCTGGTTTCTGCCGCCGTAGCCACATAGTCTCAAAGAGTTGGCGATCCGTCTAAGGGCGCAGGAACGAAGCAGATAAGGGGGAGATTGGGAGGGCCCAGGCTGCAACCATAGCAGATTCCACCTTGGTGTTAAAGTCCACAGACCACCGGATGATCTCATAAGGTAGGCATCCACCTACAGGTCCCTTTAGACCACACGGACCTGTGGTCGAGCTCGGAAGAGAGATGCAGAGCACGCAGTAAGTGCATGGGGTCCAGGGGAGTAACTCGGTAAGCAGCGGACAGCCGCCAGCTGGCTATACACCTCCTAACCCTTTCAAGCTTCGGGCACCCGTTGGAGAATTTGAGGACGAAGTATGGGGAAAGGAGGAAGAGAGTGAGGAGAGTCCTTGGACGAGAATGGGACCGTCGGGATCTGGGAACTCCTCATTATACACAATATCGGCAGAGGCACATCGGGGAGGAAGATACCCTTCGAAACAGCACGGTCCGGCCGAAGCATGTCTACGAAGGAGGGCGGAGGGGCCCCAGGGGCAAAGGGGTCGAGACCCGCAAGGAGAGGACAGCGGGCAAGAAGGCTATGGGGCAACCAGAAGGCTGGAAGCTGGAGCAGAAGGGTAGTAACTGGCCAACGGGCGAATATTCGGGAGCCGGGCAGGGGGGTCCGGCGCCAGGAGAGAGGGCGCCGACGAAAAGGATGGAGCTCACTGGTCGGGCCAAGGGCACAAGGAGGTCGTCCGGGACCGAGCGAGCCGGAGCTGCAACCACTCCCGAGCCCGACAGCCGGGAAGGGCAGAGAGAGGAGGGGGTCCGAGGGGCCTACGGGCGGCGTCGGAGGAGCCTCGGGCTGAGGGCGCATAGCCAGAGGGTAACTGGTTAGGAGGGGAGGGCTATGCGTCAGGGGAGGGGGTCCATGCGCCCACTGCTGCGGAGGCCTGGAAGCAACGACAAGGGCAGGGGCCTCTGGTTGGGCGGCCAGAGCGCTCCGAAGGCCGGGAGCCAAGTGCCTACTCCTGGGGGCCATGCGCCAAAGGGAGGGAGGAGCCATGCGCCGCCAGACGGAGGAGGAGGGGACCATGCGCCCAAAGAGCCGTGGGGCGAGTGCTGGCAGACGATGGAGGGGCCATGCATCCACATAGGAGGTAACAGGCCAAGCGTCCGAGAGGGACGGATGCTATGCGCCCAAGAGATAGGGGTGGGGGGGCCATGCGTCCAAGGGGCGATGGACCATACGTCCAAAGGGGCTGGGCCATGCGACCCCAGCTCCGCCTTCTCCATGGAGCACAGGGCTCGGGACGAGGCCAGAGAGCGGGATTTCAAATTCGAAATCACGAACGGGAAACTGAGAACCAAGAAAACAGCTCTACACAGGTGTCGGAGCACCCGAGGCGACGCGACCTCAGAGGAAGGGAGAGGCCACCAGAAGAAGCGGAGGGAGAGGGAGGCTGAGCGTCTCGCCGGGCCACAGGGGGCAGAGCTGGCGAGGACGCCGTGGAGGAAATGGCGAGTGATGGGGGAAGGAGGGGGTGGAGGAGAAGAAGGCGAGGCAGTCCGGAAGAGGTGGGGGGTCGGATGAGAGAGGGGGCCGACGGACTACGACGACGGGGGAGCTGTGGCGGGGATGG
>JANAVB010026071.1:0-43941 GCA_029216955.1 Iris pallida | reverse complement strand
AGTGTAATATTAAATTTTATAAACTTAGTCATGTAATTCATGTTGATTTTTGAGATTTTAATCATTTTAATTTTTAGCCATGACTTGTGATTTTGACATTTTACTATTGTTGGTTTTAAATTTCGAGGACGAAATTCTTTTAAGGTGGATAGATTTGTCACCTCCAGTTTCCAGAAGCAGGGATATTTTTGTTATTTTTATTTTTATTATTTTTAAAATTTATTTATTTATTTATTGTAATATTTTGGGGTTATTTGAGTCGGGTTCGAATTTCAGCTCAATCCGACTTGAACGGGGACCCGGGTAGTTTTGACTTTAGTGGACCCACACACTAGTTAGCCATGGCCCACATGTCATTTATTTTAGTTAGTGACTAGGCTAATTTATTTGATGATTACGATTAATTAGATTAGTGTGTTAGAATGACCAAACTAGCCCCCGACTTAAACCCTTTTCCTAATAATAGAATAGGCGAGAGGGGGGTATTTTAGGCATTGCAAAAATAGGGCATAGCAGCTATGTTTGGCCGGCCACTTCTAGAGGGGATAGGCATGAGCCCCCTTTGATATTCCTTTCTTTTCCATCTTATTTTCTCTCTCTTGTTCTTTCCCAAATTTCTAGAGAGCAACCGCTAGTGATTTCACCTCCAAATCAACTCCTTCTTCCACCAAATCTTCTTCTTTCCTTCTCTACTCTATGAAAGGAAGGTGCTAGCCAAGTTTGGAAGGATTCGGAACTCGTTCGTGTCCATTTGGAATCTCTACGTGTCGGGAGGCTTTTTCTTTTGAATCTCTCTCCTGGAAGGTATAACCTCTCCTCTAAACCATCCCTACATGCATATAGATTTATTTTTGACCCATAGGAATAACCCCCATGGTTGTGTGTCCATTTGAGTCCATTTCGTGTCCATTTGGGCACTTGTAGAGGTGTCCTATGTATAGGATCGTGTCCTAATGGAAAAAACCCCTATTTGGACACATGGGGAATTATTTATATATTGATTTTGTATTGTTCTAATATTTATTCCAGATTTTAATATTGTTTAGATTGAGTTTTCCTATGTATCATAGTGTATCATATCACCTATATCAATAATGTATATATATGGTGATATATATTAATCTCTCTCTCTCTTTCTCTCTCTCTATATATATATATATATATATATATATAATATATATATATATATATATATATATATATATATATATGATATGGTTTATATATATATGTGAATATATATATGGTATATATGTGTGTGTTCATGTGTTGTGGATATGGTTATGTGGTCGGCCAAGGGAGGAGTCCTTGGGTGTGTGTATTGAAGGTGCTTGATTAAATGGATGATAGGGAGTGGGTGGTGGTTAGACGAGATTGTGTATGTGTGTTATATAGAGAGAGTGGAGTGTGAGTAGAGTGGTATTTTGGGGAGGGAATCCTGCTGCTAACAGCAGCAGGACAGTAGCAAAATCTGTCCATACACTCCCCTCTAACCCAGTCCACATATGGACACAGTAGCAATCCCTTACCTGTCCTTTGCAGCTCCCAAATCAGTGCAATACTTGCCCATAACCCCTCCAATGGTTCAGCCATGTTTAGCCTGAATTAGTATATGTGTTAGCCCCAAGTCCAGTCCAGTCCTCAAAGCCCCTCCTAACCCCACATTGCACCCATTCATAGCTCTCATTCCTGTCACTTACCTGTCCTATGTGACAGTCCCCATAGCCATCCAATACCAGTCCCTAACAGTCCTTAACAAAGCCCATGTACCTGTCCTAACAGTCAACATTTGGTCCCCAAGCTCTTCTAAAACAGTCCCTTAACCATCCCATAGTAACCCTACAAAACCAGTCCTACATAGCCCAAAATTAGTCCATAAATGACAGCTAGACACCCCATCTACTGCATGTACCACACCTAATTGGCTGTCCATACTTCACATATTCCTGTCAAATACAGCCCCCTACATACCCCAGTTGACAGCCCTTGATACACCCTTAAAAACCCATTCATTCAGACCACACAACCACAGTTGGCTGTCACTTATGGCATCCAAATGACAGTCCCAATTCACCTTGGGCTGTACACAAACTAGTCCCCATGTCCTACATATATCAACCTTTCAATCCAGCACATAGTAGCCCCAAAACACACCCATTTGGCTGTCCCAAACAGCCTGGTAGTAACCCCCAACCCAGTCTTGTAACAGCCCTGTTTTATACCCAGGTGGCTGTCCTAAAAACACCATAAATCAGTACAACATAGCCCCAAACACCCTACCAAAGCAGCCCTTGGTTAGCCTATAACAGCCCCTACAAATCACCACCATAGCAGCCATGTAAGCACCCTCAAACCAGTCCTAACATGCCTCAAAAATCAGCCTACATTATGTATCGATGGGTGGCATATATGTAGGTATATGGACCATAGCCTATTATTTGTGTCCCATTGCCTGTGTGTGTGTGTAAGCTTAGTGTGTGCTTGTGGCCTTGTATTTGAGTTTGTGTGTGAGTATGGATGAGATATATGGATGTGTGTTTAGGAGCTATGGGTATGTGTATGTGAGATATATGTGTGAGCTTATATATCTATGTATAGGTGTTGTGAGTTTATATATGTATAGAGTAAGAGTGATATATGGGTATAGCTAATAACCTATAGGTATTAGCCTATGTCTAAACATATAGGAGGGCCTATGTGAATGTTGTGTGTGAGCTTGTAGTGTGTGAGTTGGGTAAGTTTGTGTGAATATAGGGTAAATGAGAATGGTATATGAGGTAAGGTAATGGGTAATGGATAACATGTGTCATAAGATGACTTAGATGACCTAGATACTAGGATTTCTTGGTAGGTAATATTAGTATAGGATAGTATCTAGCTATCCTAGGAAGCCTAGGCTAGTATTCCTAGGTTAGAGTGGTATTGGACAAGGTATTGGTATTTACCTTGGTAAGGTAATGTAGGTAATACATAGAAATAGGGTATTTGAGTTTGGAGTCTGAGATAGAGTTAGAACTTGGTTCCCTTGGTTGGTAATGATCAAATATAGTGCTCCTAGACTAGTTTTGACGTCGGTTGACCATTTTGACCAAAAGTCAATGGAAGTCAACCGAGAGTCAAACTTAGCCTTTAAGCGACTAGATTTGACCGAAACCAAACCAGAGTTGACCAGTTGACTGAAAGTCAACAGTTGGTCAACATGTGACTTGCTTGACCTAGGGTTGACTCCATGTTGACCAGAGTTGACCAGAGTTGACTTTTTGATCAAAAGTCAACTGTAAGTCAACCCTTGACCCAAATTGACCTAGTTTGACTTGGATTGATTTCCTATGACCTTGTTTGACCTTGATTGACCTAGTGTGACTCAGTATGACCTAGTATGACCTAGTTTAGCTTAGTATGACTTAGATTTGACTTAGATTTGACTTAGATTTGACCTAGATTCATATAGAATGCATTGTGATGCATCTTATTATCATTTTTGGACTCATGGTGACTTGTACTGTTCTATAGGAGACAGACACCACTCCTCGGACAGTATATTCTCTTCAGACACTGAGGCTATCAGGCGAGTACATTCTCTGACCGTTTTATACTTGTCTGAATTTACATTCTTGCTCTAGATTACTGTACTTGATGCTGACACGATTGTTATCACGGATTGGTACTATATGGATCTCCTTTTGGGATGTTATCCCCTTGTATTCACTAGATACATATTGTGATGTGCGTGTTTCATTTCCATATTGTATTTATTGAATACCTATATCCTTGTATACTCCTTGTACATATTGTACTCTCAGTATCACATAAGCCCCAGGATAGACTATTATATTCTATTGTATAACATTGTACAACCATAGTATAACATTGTACATCTATTGTATAATATTGTACATCCATTGTATAACATTGTATATTATTGTGCAAGATAACGTAACAGGAGTGGATCCTTGTGTATTGATTGGGAAGGGGGAGTAGAATTGGTTATGTACTCAAATCCTATTGTACAACATTGTATAACTATTGTATATGTCTATTATTTCATATTCAGTAGTGGGACTTGTATTATGGATGTTTGTTGAGATGTTATTTCAGACACTTAGACTCTCTTGCTGTGATGTATATTTTTCCATTCCAATATTATCTATCTATCTTCCTATCTTTTCATTCTGCTTAGATGTGATTGAGACTGTATATTGCTATGTCACCTCCAATCGGAGTATATATACTGTACAGGTACCTTTATATTGTTAGATGATTGACCTAGGATAGCGTTCTACCGTCGACACTGCGGCGTAGGCTGGGTGTTGTTACGTTCTCGTACCCTCACAGTGGGTGCGGGTCGTGACACATTTTTAGTGGTGGCCCATACAGGTCTAGTTTATGTAGTGGTATTCGAACTAGAGTATCACTACAGCCTGCAGTAGGATTAGGATATTTTGAAGGTACTCAATCATACTAGGAAAAACTCATATCAAATTCATACCATCTCAGTTCTTGCTGATATTTCTCCTTGAATATAACTGACCTCCTTTGTTATTTTGACTCATTCTCAGCAATTGTTTCTTTGATCTGTCTCCAGGATGGTTGAGATGAGATCTTACCGCCAGGGCCAAGGGGACGCCGATGAGAGGTCTGCCACCTCTCATATCCAGCAGCCAGCCCCTGGTACCGCAGCCCCAGTCATGCCAGCGGGGGTAGGCGTTTCAGCTGCGGTCGGAGGAGCCCTTCCACCAACAGCAGGGAGTACGCCTCCACTAGTTCGGAGGCAGGACCCAGTCATTCCAGAGGTGCCGTTCCAGCAGCCGCCGCCTACAGGACACGTGGACGCGGCTCAGATGTTCGCTTATTTTCAGCAGTTTATGGTGATGCAGCAGATCCGACAGGAAAGGGGCATGGAGTTGGCCATTTCAGCAGTTGCAGCCCGACCAGTGGTTCAGCAGCCGAAGACGCCGAGGATAGAGCAGTTCCAGAAGATGAGCCCCAGAGACTTTCTGGGGACAGAGGGATCCTATATGCCGATGAGTGGATCAAGCATATAGAGAAGATCTTTCGTCTGGCCAGGATACCAGCAGATCTTCAGATTGGGGCAGCAGCTAGCCGGATGCGAGATCTTGCTTGCACCTGGTATCAGTCAGACGCCAGGGTGGGGGTAGCCGGACAGACTTGGAAGGAGTTCAAGGGCTTCTTCTAGAAGAAGTTCTTTCCAGATTCAGCGCTCGGAGCTTTAGAGTCGCAGTTCGAGAGCCTAGTTCAGGGGAGCCTGTCAGTGGAGGAGTACGTTGGGGAGTTCGGCCGCCTCAGCAGATTCGTAGAGGGTTTGAGCGAGACGACGAAGGCCCAGAAGTTCCGAAAGGGTCTGGTCAAGGAAGTCAAGTCCTTGACCAAGGGCAACAGGGATGCCACTTTTGAGAAGATTTTGGCGGGAGCCTTATTGGCTTGAGGATGATCTTGAGATTAGGCTCAAGAGGGGCGAGACCCAGTTGGGGGGCAGCAGCAGCGGAGGACCGGCCAAGAGGCCGCACGTTCAGCATCAGTTTCAGCAGCAGTATCAGCAGCCGATGGTCCACTTCCAGCAGTAGCAGTAGAGGCACGTTCAGTATCAGGGACAAAGACAGGTGCAGTATCAGCAGGCACCCAGGCAGTAGCAGAACACCATGTGCAACTTCTGCAAGAAGCAAGGCCATGGGTGGGACGACTGTAGGAAGAGGCTGGGTATGTGTTTATTTTTGTGGATCAGTAGAGCATCAGTGTAGAGATTGTCCCAAGAACCCGACACTATTGGCTCAGATAGCACCAGAAGCTAGATCTCCGGCAGGGCAGCAGAGGGGACCACCATTGCAGACTCAGCAGCAGAGGTTCGTCCAGCATCAGCAGCAGGCCAGGTGAGGCCAGCCAGGGCGAGCTTTCGCCATGACAGCTGAGGATGCTCAGGCCAATGGAGATCTAGTCGCAGGTTTCGTTCTTTTTATTCAATTCTGCAATTACTGCCTTGAAAATTCAATTCCATCTGTTCCTATCTATTTCTTCATTGTTGATAAGTTTCGATCTGGTGCTTCATTATGATTTAATTTTTCTCTGAGATAAGTCGTATGGGCTAGGTCGCCTCGATTATAAGATTTTAGAATCCTCTGGGGTCATGCTAGCAGGCATAGTGAGGACATATAGTCGGATTATGGACGTATTTCTCGGGTGTGCGAATTTAAGATTTTTGCTGCCAAGCGCACGGTAATTCAAAATTTTTAAATACCATAAATCTAG
The DNA here is from genome assembly GCA_029216955.1 of Iris pallida. Taxonomy (NCBI): domain Eukaryota; kingdom Viridiplantae; phylum Streptophyta; class Magnoliopsida; order Asparagales; family Iridaceae; genus Iris; species Iris pallida. Next base: position 37,677 of record JANAVB010026071.1, on the reverse strand, counting down.
AGGTATGTACCATAGTTAAGGACTCTGTGATTATCGTAGCCTTGCTCACTGGCATGACAGAGATTCTGAGTATCATGATGATTGGATAGACGCATACGATTATCGATTTATATGATTTTCTGTGGTTACCTTGTTTCTAAATTTTTGGATGATTCTTTTAAGGTGGATAGCTTCTATTTGAGTATAATATTAAAATTTATAAACTTAGTCATGTAATTCATGTTTGATTTTTGAGATTTTAATCATTTTAATTTTTAGCCATGACTTGTGATTTTGACATTTTACTATTGTTGGTTTTAAATTTCGAGGACGAAATTCTTTTAAGATGGATAGATTTGTCACCCCCAGTTTCCAAAAACAGGAGTTTTTTTGTCATTTTTTATTTTTATTATTTTTAAAAATTATTTATTTATTTATTGTAATATTTTGGGGTTATTTGAGTCGGGTTCGAATTTCAGCTCAATCCGACTTGAAACGGGGACCCGGGGTAGTTTGACTTTAGTGGACCCACACACTAGTTAGCCATGGCCCACATGTCATTTATTTTAGTTAGTGACTAGGCTAATTTATTTGGATTAGGATTAATTAGATTAGTGTGTTAGAATGACCAAACTAGCCCCCGACTTAAACCCTTTTCCTAATACTAATAGAATAGGCTAGAGGGGGGTATTTTAGGCATTGCAAAAATAGGGCATAGCAGCCATGTTTGGCCGGCCACCTCTAGTGGGGATAGGCATGAGCCCCCTTTGATATTTCCTATTCTTTTCCATCTCATTTTCTCTCTCTTGTTCTTCCCCAAATTTCTAGAGAGCAACCTCTAGTGATTACCTCCAAATCAACTCCTACTTCCACCAAATCTTCTTCTTTCCTTCTCTACTCCATGAAAGGAAGGTGCTAGCCAAGTTTGGAAGGATTCGGAGCTCGTTCGTGTCCATTTGGAATCTCTACGTGTCGGGAGGCTTTTTCCTTTTAATCTCTCTCCCGGAAGGTATAACCTCTCCTCTAAACCATCCCTACATGCATATAGATCTATTTTTGACCCATAGGAATAACCCCCATGGTTGTGTGTCCATTTGAGTCCATTTCGTGTCCATTTGGCACTTGTAGAGGTGTCCTATGTATAGGATCGTGTCCTAATGGGAAAAGCCCTATTTGGACACATGGGGAATTATTTATATATGATTTTGTATTGTTCTAATATTTATTCCAGATTTTGCTATGTGTTTAGATTGAGTTTTCCTATGTAACATAGTGTATCATATCACCTATATCAATATATGTATATATATGGTGATATACATATATTAATCTCTCTCTCTCTCCTCTTCCTCTCTCTCTCTCTATATATATATATATATATATATATATAGATATATATATATATATATATATATATATATATATGTATGTATGTGTATATATGATATGGTTTATATATATATGTGAATATATATTATGGTATATATGTGTGTGTTCTTGTGTTGTGGATACGGTTATGTGGTCGGCCAAGGGAGGAGTCCTTGGGTGTGTATTGAAGGTGCTTGATTAAATGGATGATAGGGAGTGGTGGTTAGAGAGTATTGTGTGTATGTGTGTTATATAAAGAGAGTGGAGTGTGAGTAGAGTGGTATGTTTTGGGGAGGGAATCCTGCTGCTAACAGCAGCAGGACAGTAGCAAAATCTGTCCATACACTCCCCTCTAATCCAGTCCACATATGGACACAGTAGCAATCCCTTATCTGTCCTTTGCAGCTCCCAAATCAGTACAATACTTGCCCATACCCCCCTCCAATGGTTCAGCCCTGTTTAGCCTTGAATTAGTATATGTGTTAGCCCCAAGTCCAGTCCAGTCCTCAAAGCCCCTCCTAACCTCCACATTGCACCCATTCATAGCTCCCATTCCTGTCACTTACCTGTCCTATGTGACAGTCCCCATAGCCATCCAATACCAGTCCCTAACAGTCCTTAACAAAGCCCATGTACCTGTCCTAACAGTCAACATTTGGTCCCCAAGCTCTTCTAAAACAGTCCCTTAACCACCCCATAGTAACCCTACAAAACCAGTCATACATAGCCCAAAATCAGTCCATAAATGGACAACGAGAAACCCCCATCTACTGTCATGTACCACACCTAATTGGCTGTCCATACTTCCCATATTCCTGTCAAATACAGCCCCCTACATACCCCAGTTGACAGCCCTTGATACACCCTTAAACACCCATTCATTCAGACCACACAACCACAGTTGGCTGTCACTTGTGGCATCCAAATGACAGTCCCAATTCACCTTGGGCTGTACACAAACCAGTCCCCATGTCCTGCATATATCAACCTTTGAATCCAGTACATAGTAGCCCCAAAACACACCTATTTGGCTGTCCCAAATAGCCTGGTAGTAACCCCCAACCCAGCCTTTTAACAGCCCTGTTTTATACCCAGGTGGCTATCCTAAAAACACCATAAATTAGTCCAACATAGCCCCAAACACCCCACCAAAGCAGCCCTTGGTTAGGCTATAACAGCCCCTACAAATCACCACCATAGCAGCCATGTTAGCACCCTCAAACCAGTCCTAACATGCCTCAAAAATTAGCCTACATGTATGTATCTATGGGTGGCATATATGTAGGTATATATGGACCATAGCCTATATATTTGTGTCCTATTGCCTGTGTGTGTGTGTAAGCTTAGTGTGTGCTTGTGGCCTTGTATTTGAGTTTGTGTGTGAGTATAGATGACATATATGGATGTGTGTTTAGGAGCTATGGCTATGTGTATGTGAGATATATGTGTGAGCCTAAATATATATATGTATAGGTGTTGTGAGTTTATATATGTATTTATGAGTGAGAGTGATATATGGGTATAGCTAATAACCTATAGGTATTAGCCTATGTCTAACCATATAGGAGGGCCTATGTGAGTGTTGTGTGTGAGCTTGTAGTGTGTGAGTTGGGTGAGTTTGTGTGAATGTAGGGTAAATGAGAATGGTATATGAGGTAAGGTAATGGATAATGGATAACATGTGTCATAAGATGACTTAGATGACCTAGATACTAGGATTTCTTGGAAGGTAATATTAGTATAGGATAGTATCTAGCTATCCTAGGAAGCCTAGGCTAGTATTCCTAGGTTAGAGTGGTATTGGACAAGGTATTGGTATTTACATTGGTAAGGTAATGTAGGTAATACATAGAAATAGGGTATTTGAGTTTGGAGTCTGAGATAGAGTTAGAACTTGGTTCCCTTGGTTGGTAATGATCAAATATAGTGCTCCTAGATTAGTTTTGACGTCGGTTGACCATTTTGACCGAAAGTCAACAAAAGTAAACCGAGAGTCAAACTTAGCCTTTAAGTGACTAGATTTGACCGAAACCAAACCAGAGTTGACCAGTTGATTAAAAGTCAACAGTTGGTCAACATGTGACTTGCTTGACCTAGGGTTGACTCCGTGTTGACCAGAGTTGACCAGAGTTGACTTTTTGACCAAAAGTCAACTATAAGTCAACCCTTGACCCAAATTGACCTAGTTTGACTTGGATTGATTTCCTGTGACCTTGTTTGACCTTGATTGACCTAGTGTGACTCAGTATGACCTAGTATGACCTAGTTTAGCTTAGTATGACTTAGATTTGACTTAGATTTGACCTAGATTCATATAGAATGCATTGTGATGCATCTTATTATCATTTTTGGACTCATGGTGACTTGTACTGTTCTATAGGAGACAGACACCACTCCTCGGAAAGTATATTCTCTTCAAACACTCAGGCTATCAGGCGAGTACATTCTCTGACCGTTTTATACTTGTCTGGATTTACATTCTTGCTCTAGATTACTTTACTTGATGCTGACATGATTGTTATCACGGATTGATACTATATGGATCTCCTTTTGGGATGTTATCCCTTTGTATTCAATAGATACATATTGTGATGTGCATTTCATTTCCATATTGTATTTATTGAATACCTATATCCTTGTATACTCCTTGTGCATATTGCACTCTCAGTATCACATGAGCCCCAGGAATAGACCATTGTACTCTATTGTATAATATTGTACAACCATTGTATAACATTGTATATCTATTATATAATATTGTACATCCATTGTATAACATTGTACACTATTGTGCAAGATAACGTAATAGGAGTGGATCCTTGTGTATTGATTGGGGAGGGAGAGTAGAATTGGTTATGTACTCAAATCCTATTGTACAACATTGTATAACTATTGTATATGTCTATTGTACACCCATGTATATAGAGTTACCATTACATTTTCCTAGCCCGTTTACATAACCAGATTGTACTCTAAATCACATGTTCCTTACAATTCTTTCTTATCATATTTAGATATTTCCTATTATCAAAATCTCTACTGTTTATCATATACCTTCTTCTTTCAGCGTTTCATGTAATTTACTCTATTGCATGCTTTATATTTCCTAACTCGATATGAACTGCGTGAGATGTTTTGTGCTCGCTTCCGTCCTGACTGGACCTGTTGAAAATATTACAGAGGATGAGGATGAGGCCTGCGTAGACACCTACTATGGGACAGCTGTAGATGCCTTGTGTGACCCGGATTTCCAGCCTGATCCACTAGCTTAGAGACTGAGGCTCCCTATTCTAGGTTTTCTATTCTGTCTTTGAGGTCTGATTGTATATATTATTTCATATTCAGTAGTGGGACTTGTATTCTGGATGTTTGTTGAGATGTTATTTCAGACACTTAGACTCTCTTGCTGTGATATATATTTCTTCCATTCCAGTATTTATCTATCTATCTTCATATCTTTTCATTCTGCTTAGATGTGATTGAGACTGTATATTGCTATGTCACCTCCATTCGGAGTGTATATACTGTACAGATACCTTTATATTGTTAGATGATTGACCTAGGACAGTGTTCTAACCGCCGATACTACGGCGTAGGCTGGGCATTGTTACGTTCTCGTACCCTCACAGTGGGTACGGGTCGTGACAACATCCCCTGGCTTCGGCCACATCCCGACGAACTCTACGCTGTGACTGCGGACACGAGGAGCCGGTGCCGACCTAGGAAGAGCCCCGCTCCTGCCGTCCGCCATGCCGTAGACGAGAAATACCGTCTCCAGCCTAGATCTGAAGCCTCCGTGGCTGCCTCACGCTTGCGTTAGTCGGTGGCGAGACGGCGTCACTTTAGCGCGCTCTCGCTAGCATCATCGTTGCGATCGAGACTCCCGTCCGCCTCTCACCGGACTGGAGCCGACGGTCTCCACGACAACGCCATTCGCTGCCAGGATCGCGTGCCTCGCTGAGCTACCGGCCGCGTCCGCCCCGAGCTCGGTGAGTCCCAACCCCCTTCTCTCTCTCCTTCTTCTCTTACTTTTTTGTTCTTATCTCTCTCACTTCCTTTCTTCTTTTATTTTGTTTTAGTTTTGGTTAAAGTGAGACTGTAACCCAAGGCCTTGGTAAATATTAGGATTGGGCTCTAAGCCCATTATAATGTGTCCTTGTTTTTATTACGGTTTAAGTATTACATTCTTATTTCCTAAGTAAATATCATTTATTGTATATGTATAATATAATATTGTTGTTACTATTATTACCACTGTTATTAGTATTAATGTTATTATTATTATTTTAAAAAATCATATTTTTATATTTTCTAAAATTGTATTTTGGTTTTAGCCTAAAAAAATGATTCTAGATTTTAAGTAATTATTAAAGTACTTTGGCAAGTATTTCACAAGTAAAATATAGATTTCCTAAAAATCTATTTAGTCCTAAATGATATCCCAAGACTTCAAGTATTTATGTTTTAACTACTAAATAGTATTTATCTAAGAATATTTTGACTACAGATTATCGTTTTCAAATAGTATAAATATTTCCTAAATAGATTATAGACATTTTTTATATATATAATTTTGGGGTTCCATTTTAAAACAAATTTCCTTCAAAAATCAACCTTAAATCGTGACTAGTCATACGTTCCCATTTCTTGTGATTCTAACTTCTTCATATCGACCCTAGGCTAACCAGACTAATCTTGGACCCAACAGGATTATCGGTTTTACCAGCAAAGAACCACAGGCAAGTGCACTTTCTGATTGCTTTCGATTCATAGTAGTCTTTCCATTTGATGTTTATGCATATGTTATCTTGTTTGTTGACACATTGTTACACGAATTAGTGTCATGGATACCTACATACATTATTTTTTGATTGTCATGTTTCATGTTTCGTGACTTGGTCGAGTCCATGAGTAGCAGTCATGAGGGAAAATATCTTAGTAGACGTGTGAACTACCCCTTACCCATCTTCCGTGTCTTTCATGGAGAATAGTAGCTGCACATGATACGTGCAGGGTGCCGAAATTACCCTCTAGTCGTTCACATGTCGAAACTGATATTTCAAACCACATAGATAGTTGTCTTTTATTTGTTTCCTTATTTTTTTACCACTTGTCATGACATCAGTTATTTTATATTTTTTATCTCACATATGTTATTTTCATGTCTTGTGAATTCTATTGTATTTTTGTATTACCGTCGGTTTGTGTGCTTGTTCCATTCCTGACTGAAAATCAACATTTTTTAGGTTAGTTGTGGCGTCACTTAGCATTGGAAAATACGGGTGTACTTGCAGGCAGAAACCTAGAAATTAGATAGAAGTATCATTAATTGTAAGAATCTTGTATTTTCTTTAAATATAAATGTTATAAAGGTTGTAATCAACTTAGAAATGTAAATGAGCGATAAATGTTATATTTTGTGATTTTGAATATCTTGGCCGTGACAGCGTTCTACCGTCGACTCTGCGGCGTAGGCTGGCTTGGATACGTCTCGTATCCGAAAAACGGGTGCAGGTCATGACAAGTTTTTGTGGTGGCCCTTGAAGGTCAGTTTTTGCAAATCTTGCGAACTTGTGGTAGTACCAATATTAGACGTACTACTACAAGCCTGCGACTAGGAAATGCTCATTCACAACTAGGAGTAAGTCAATTTTAGAAGAATGGTTAGGACTAGGAGTCCATAGTTTAATTTTACAGTTAGGTAGTTAAGGTTGTTACATAGGTCTCATTGAATTTTAAGTCCTATTAGATGACTTTTCTAATGTTTGCCATAAAATATAAAAGAACAGAACAATTATCGGAGGACCGGACTTTTACTTCACGTTACAAACTCGCTTGTACAAAGAAAGCCTAGGGACGAAAACCTAGGTACAACAGTCTAAGTACAATTGTTTATTTTAGATTCTGGGGGTGACGGTAGAGGCTCGGGAAGGCGACGGCAGCCCTGTCTTACTCCTTGGACGATCGGTATGCGGCCTTGGCTCCTTGTGAAAAGATGGTTGGCGTTGGTGAGAAATGCTCTTCTTGCTCTCCTCCTGTTGCTCTTCTGGCTTCTCTCTGTGTATTTTCTTTCTGACTATTGGGGAGTCTCTCTGTATATGCGTGTTTCTCTCTAGTATCGTCTCTTTTACAAGGGAATGGCACCTTACTATTTATAATAGTAGGATGTGATCATTAGGGTTGCCAATGATTAGCTCTTGGAGATGGCGGCGGCCCGTAGATTGGTCAATCCAGGCCGTTCAGTTTTGATTGTGACGAATTCGAGCCATCGAGTGTAGATTACACCAAATCCCATTAGCAATTAATGCTGATTGGAATAAATCTTCCTCATAATGATCTTCTGATGTCTGCGAATAAATTAAATTTATTCTCCTGCCACGTGTCCCAGATTATTGGGATTTGACCCAATCTTTGATGGCAGTAATTCTGAGAAATTAATCGGCTTAGGACACGTGTCCTAGGAGCCACTGGAGAATCTGAACCATATGACGAGTGTGCCGCATATGCATAAGGTTAAGGCCACGTGTCAGGGCTGTCTGGGTAGTGGCCCTCCCTTGAGCCTTTGAACCATAGGGAGGTAATCATTGTGAGCCGCATAGGGATACATCCACCTGAGCCGCATGGAGATGATCCTCTTGAACCGCATGAGAAGTTTTTTACTTGAGCCGCATGAGGCTTCCTCGGCCTGAGCCGCATAGGACGGCTTCACTCTGAACCGCATGAGAAGTCTTTGCTCGAGCCGCATGAGGCTTTCTCGGCCTGAGCCGCATAGGACAGGTTCATTCTGAACCGTATAAGAAGTTCTTTGCTCGAGCCGTATGAGGCTTTCTCGGCCTGAGCTGCATAGGACGGATTCACTCTGAACCGCATAAAAAGTGCTTTGCTAGAGCCGCATGAGGCTTTCTCGGCCTGAGCCGCATAGGACGGATTCACTCTGAACCGTATGAGAAGTGAGCCGCATACGAACGCCCACGTGGCTAGGCCACGTGGCATTTTTTATGGCTCTCGGGGGATTTGTGTCAGAGATCTCTTTTCTCTTTCCTAGAGATTCGTCATTATGACAGAGTCATAATTACTTCTTTCTGTGTCAGGGCTGTTACTTTTTCAGAGTTATCAGCCGTCAAGCAATTAATGCGAGAGGGCAGAGGAGAGGGCTGTCTTGCCACGTGTCTTTCTGAGCCGTATGGGATGTCTTGGACCGCATAGCCCCTTATGCCGTATGACTCTCCGAGCCGCATGGGCTTTCTGAGCTGCATGGGGTTCTTTGGCCGCATGAGTCATTTTCTTTAGTATTTCCTATACTTCTATAAGACCCCCTTCAAAGTTTTCAATTTGCAAAATTGAAATACTTTGAATAAGAAGCATGGCTGTGTTCTTCTAGCCGCATATGAAACCCTGACCGTATAGAGATCTTGGCCGCATATGTTGTTCAACCGCGTAGGTGGTTCAGCCGCAGAGGACTGCTTAGCCGCATAGCTTCTCGCCACGTCATTATTTGCCACGTATGGCAATCGTTGGCACTTAAATGTTGTTGATTTTTTAAAGGCCGCTTTTTGGTGCGGGGTCCGAGGAGCTTGGCCTTCATTTTCGGCGGCTTATTTTGATAATCGAAGAGTCGGTTTGCGTGTATGCACGGGGATCGAAACGCTTCGCCTTTATTTATAAATATGGGTGACTTTAGCCGGAGGGACTTCTTTACCTTCTCTTTCGTTCACTCTTTTTCCTGTCTTCTCTTTCTCATCTTCTTTGTCCTCTCGTCGAAGCAATGGCTCCTAAGTCTTCTAAAGTCATTTCTGCCGCCGCGAAGGGTAAGAGGGTGACGTCTTCGTCAGCCGTCGAGCCTGAAGCGCCCGAAGTGCCCTCTGACGTTCGTCCTCCCTTCAATGGTAAGGGTTGCATTTGAATCTTAAGTACCCCTGGCTCTGCTGCATATTTATGCACAAGCCTCCTACCAAGTTGATGGCAGAGCCGCATATGCTGTATGGGCCGTATGACTTTTTTATGCCCAAACCGCATAGAAAATGCCCCATGTTTGAACCGTAAAAGAAGGATTTAAACGCGTAAAGTCTCCTCTGAACGGAGCCGCATATGTTTCTAGCAGGCTGAACCGCATAGCATTTTGCGCCGCATGAGTTCTTCTGTTAGAACTGTGTATATTCATCCAATCCATATAAGCTATCTAGCTAGAATCATATGGAACTCCCGTCTGATTTGGGCCGCATGAGACTGTATTGACTCGAACCGTATAGGCTTCCTCGAAATTGTATCTCTTGAGACCCAACTGGACTGGAGCCGCATAAGGCATTATTGACCTGAACCGCATAGGCTCGTGAGAGCTTCTTTCTTCAACGATTTTTTTGTTTTAACCATCTTTTAATCCTGTTTCATTTTTTTTGTTCTTTCTTCAGTGAACCTCCCAACCAACCCAGCAGGAGAGCTCCTTGTGGGTTCAGCTCAATACGTCGAGGGTATACGGCTTGATGATTTAATCCGTCGTATAGTGGATCAGCTTCCCACTAATGAGCCTAGGGAGAGGGTGGCTGCTATTAATAAACAACCTTTCCGCTTTCTTTTATTAGTGATGAATTCGGGGAAGTTGGATGGAGAATATCTGAAACCGGCCTTTCTCTTTGGGGACGCCTTTTCCATAAAGAACTCCCGATTGCTGGATGTCTCAGAGCACTGGGATTTTTCTGTAGACGGGGTAGAGATTCATATCCCCGAGATGGAGCAGCATTATCCTCTTTCATGGTTTAACATGGTACCGTTGGGTAGGACAATGGTGGGCTCCCTGACTTCTACCCAACAGGGAATGCTTGTGAGCAAGATCCACTACAACGGGCGCACAGGTTTAGCATGTGCGGGCAAGGAATCCGTGAGTCAGACTGTGATGGGGCTGCTCCCGGGCACTTTTGTAAACACGACTGGCCCTAATTTTACCTTCACTCTAGCTGATACCTTTTTGAATCAGCTCGCTCGCAAGGGGTCCTATCCCGTAGGCAGGTTGTCGCTGCTGAATTGGATCAACCCCATTCCCACATGGACTAATCTTACCTCGTGGATTTTGAGGAAGTATGGGGAATTCCTTCGGGAAATTGATCTCTACTACGCCATCAGGGGTACCTGCTACGGGTTGTCCATTAACAAGCCCTTGTTTATGGCTCTATTGGAGCTGTATAATCGGTGCACAGGGACTTTCTTTGCCCCCGGAGGAGAACTGGGGCTTGCTCTTCATGAAATGAACGCTGTGTCTAGATTGCCGTGGGGAGGTGAAGCTTTTGAAGCATATACACCGACGAACGAAGAATTCAAAAACCTGGATCGACGATTTCCTGGTTTCGTCGCTATGTACCAAGAACTGTTGTGTCATCATAGCGCCTGCCACAGATGGCTATCAAGAAAGTAAATAGCTCAGAAGGGAACGCCCCTCACACCAAGGCCTGGATTTTGTATCTTTTCAAGTTGCGTCCTTCCGGTCAAGTTTCGTCTCGAACTCCTCGAACCCCGGAGGAGGTGAAGGATATTATGTTGAAGGTCAAAAAGTCGAGGTCTACCCGTGACCGGTTTGGGACTAGCACTGACTACCTTAGTTACTTTCACTATGGTACCCGGGAGATGTCTGATAAAGCGATCTTAGCTGGGTTCTTGATGGTGTGGCTATGCAATTGTGTAGTCTCGGGCGGCGCGGGTTCTATGGAAAGGATCAGCCGCCATTTCATTCTTCCTGCTGTAAAGTTGGCCTTCAAGGTAAGACTGGCGCTCCTTCCGGCCATGGTGTGTAGCATACACCACGGCCTTCGCGCCTTTTCATCCAAAGTCATTGCTCGTGATGTGTCGATGGACTTTAAACGGATAGAACTACCATACCACTACCTTATGGGGTGGTTATTGATGCATTATCGATCGTTGATGAGGCCAGGACCTGATGAAAATGTCACCGATGATGACGCCTTCCTTTTCTGGTATCGTCATCAGCCTTGGGAACATGATACTATGCCGACCTGCCGGAGGGCATTGGTAAGAATTGATGGGCCCGAATTCTTTGTATGTCTCCCTGAATTCACCCCCGGAGAAGTGAGGAGGGTACACGTTGACGGCGTTGATTCTTCCCAACTTTTATCTGAGAAGATGCTCCTTTGGTTACGCAACATCCGTCCCGCGCACTTGGTGTATCGTTACCGGAATAGAGTATTCCTGGAGCCTTATCTGCCCAGTAGATTTTTCCGTCAATTCGGGTATAGTCAATTGTTCCTGGATCGCCCTAGTACTTGCTTGAGCTTTGAGGACAGTGTGCTCGATGGCGTCCGGGCTTGGCATTATTATAATGTGACCCATACCCGAGCCAGCTTCTCACTCCCTGATGCCAAGGTAGAGGGTGACATCTTGTATATAGCGGCCCTTTATCATGTTGCAGCGAGCAAGCCTCCTATTGGTTTTGATATGAATACTAGCTTCATTGCTGGCACCAGTTTGGCTGAGAAGCCAGAAGGGTCCAAGAAGAGGAAGAGGGGGGCGAACAGGGTTCCTGTGCCAGACTCAGAGTCCACTAGGGCGGATGAGGAAGACGACGAACAAGATACTGATGACTTATCTCATTCTTCGGGCGAGGAGGTTGGGAATCAACCCCCTGTCGTACCGGCTGAAAGGGCCGTGGGTCAATCGTCTACTCTGTCTGACGAAATGGTGGAGGATCAACCATCTGCGGTACCTGGCCCTTCGCGTAAGCGAAGCAGGCGCGTGACTACCACTGATGACCGAACTTATTCCACGAAGCACGCTGCGGTAAGACATCGCAGGCTGTTTATTGATGATGAGGACATTGTTCCTGAGGTGATTTGGGCTTTAGCTGTTTCCTTTCTTCTTCTTCTATGTTATGGCCTAATTACTTATTTCTTTTGCTCTTTATAGGCGTCGGATGAGCTCGCTCCTCAGGACCCGATTACCGAGGCTGATCCGGTCCTGTCTTACTTAGTCAGTGATGTGTGCACCGCTATCATTGCTGTTGGGGTGCTTCCGATTGCGGCCGAGGATTTCCACCTTGCTGGGACCTCAACCCAGGGGACGGGGGCTTTACCGTGCCCGTCCCTGAGACATCCGAACCCCAACATGATAACTCTGTGGGTGGGGAAACTACGCCGGCTGTGAACGAGCCATCGTCCCTACGCTCTTCCCCTGGTAATACAAATCGAACCATAGCTCGTGAATAATCCTATGTGTTCTTGTCATCTTTTCTTTCAGATTATGTCGACTAGTGGTTGCTTTGGATGTTCATATCCCAACCCTTCGTTGCCAGTGATTGATGTTGCTGGATCGCACCCTACCGGAGAGGGCCTGACAGAACCTCTCTGTGTCGAGGGACCTTCGTCTGGGTCGAGCTCGGGGTCCCGGGTAGCAGTACAACTGGGACAAGAGACGATGTCCCCTGTGTCCTCCTCTGCGAATGTAGTTTCGGAGGTCAACCTTTCCTTCCTGCCGAGCATCCAGGCTCTCCCGGGTAGCCGCCATCCAAGCATCTTTCCGTACGGAATTTCCTTCCTTGGTGGCGGGTGCAGTAACTTCTGACGCTGCTCCTACGGTATCGTCTGCCACTCTCCCTCTGACACCGTCCTCTACGGAGGTCTTGGATGACGCGTTACAGGATGTGGTTGCCAGTTTCCATCGTCACTTGAAGAGAGGGGTCGAGGCAGCAGTGGAAAGGGGGACTCCCTTTACTCTGGCCCGTCGATGTGCCGGTGGCCAGATTAATATCCTTAAGACACTCCGTGGAGGAGGGGAATTGGCTGCACTTTTGGAGCGGAAGCTATTAGAAGCTGATCGTCTCGTGGCCCAGTTTCGCTTGTTACAACAGACTGATTTACCCGCGGTCATAAATCAAGAGCGCGACTTCCGCATTATTGCGGTGGAGAAGGTGATGGCTGCCCGGGAATCGCTTAAACCGGCTATATTGAAGGACCGCCGGGATCTGACTCGGTGCATGACCAATGGAGCCGTCGAACTGAAGATTGCACAACTCGGGAGGTGGATGCTTCCCGCGGGATAACTAATGCCCGGGAACAGATCTTCGAGCTCCAGAAAAAACTGGCCTTCTTGGAGTCAGAGCTTGAGGCTGCTCGTATCGAGAAAGGGATTGCTATTCAGGAGGCTGACAAGTACAGTAGGGCTTCTGCTAATCTAGAGCTTGCCCTAAAGAAGATGGAGAACGACTGGCAGGCGTATATTCATTTGAATGACGCAGAGCAGTTATCCCAAGAGGTCGAGCGTCGGGCTAAGCAGAGGCTTGATCGGGGGACTGCCTTGGTGAAAAACCGTCTCTTGGAGTTGTGCAATGTTGAAATATAGTCGGCCTTTTGTTTTGTTTCTGTTTTCTCTCTTTCTGAAGGGGACATGATCCCGAAATATGTAATGCTTTTTCTTCCTTCAAATAAAGAGTACTTTCAATTCTACCCTTCATTTGTATTGCCTGCTGTGCCTGTGATATTGTGGTAATGTTTTCCCCCGTATAGGGGATATATTTGTGGACCTGTTACCCATGGCGTACCTTGGTTTTAGGTAGAGGTAACAAGTTTTGGTCAGGGTACCTGAAGCAGCCATAGCAAAGTGGTCATGGGTGCTCTTGGTATTGAGAAAAGGAATACCGTAGAGCAGCTGGGCTCCTGGGGCATGATGAGGTGATAGGTTTGTGCTGAGAAATTTAGCTGAGGATATTTGTGGGCCTATTATCCTTGGCGTACCCTGGTTTAGGATACGGATAATAGAATGAAGGGGTACCGACATACTTGCTCAGAGGTAACGAGGACATGGCAAGTAGGAAGGTTTTTTAAATGTAGAGTCTTCCTACTCAGAGGTAATGAGAACATGGCAGGAGTAAAATCGACGGAGGATATTGATGGTCAACAGAGAACATTTGTGGTCAACAGAGGACATTTGAGGTCAACATAGGACATTTGTGGACCTATTACCCTTGGCGTACTCCGGTTGTGGGTACAGATAATAGGTCGAAAGGAGATTATCATACTTACTTAGAGGTAATGAGGACATGGCAAGTGTGAAGGTTTTTTCGACGGAGCCTTCCCATTCAGAGGTAATGAGGACATGACAGGAGTGGGCTCAATGAAGGAGGGCACATAGAACGACTCAGAGGTAATGAGGACATGGAAGTTCTATGCGAGGGATGATTTGTTTTTGGCAGAAGTGGAACGACTCAGAGGTAATGAGGACATGGCCGTTTTGGAAATTTGTGGATCGATTACCCTTTTTTGTGCACTGGGAGTGCGGGTATTAGATCATGAGGAAGGATCTCCTTCAAGAAGAAAGTTCAGAGGTATGATCATACATGACTTGCTACCTGGAAGAGTGACCGAGATATGAGTTCAGAGGTACCAGCGGGTACATGACTCGAGAATCTGGGAAACTATGAGGGTGAGTTCAGTGGTACCAGCGGGTACATGACTCGATAATCTGGAAAACTATGAGGGTGAGTTTAGTGGTACCAACAGGTACATGACTCGAAAATCTGGAATGTTGTGATGGTGAGTTCAGAGGTACCAGCGGGTACGTGACTCGATAATCTAGAAAACTATGAGGGTGAGTTCAGTGGTACCAACGGGTACATGACTCGATAATCTGGAAAACTATGAAGGTGAGTTCAGCGGTACCAGCGGGTACATGACTCGAAAATCTGGAATGTTATGATGGTGAGTTCAGAGGTACCAGCGGGTACGTGATTCGATAATCTGGGAGGTTGTTTAGACATAATATTTCTTCAGTAACTTGCCGTTGACGGGCAACATGAGCAAGTCTCCGTTTTGCTTAGCGAGGCGGTAAGCACCGTTGGAGAACACGGCCTCGATGATAAATGGACCTTCCCATTTTGGCTGGAACTTGCCGGCGGCCTTGTGAGTCATGACCATTGGCCTCCGGGCTGCCAGAACAAGATCGTCCACTTGGAATGTTCTGATTTTGACCTTCTTGTTGAAGGCTCCTGAGATGCGTGCTTGGTATAGCTCGATCCTTTGCTGAGCTAGGAGGCACTTTTCATCTAAGGCCTCCAACTCTTGTAGTCGACGTCGATAGTTGTCATCCGTCGTCAATTGATAAGTGAGGGCGACGCGGAGTGAGGGTATTTGAGTTTCTAATGGAAGAACTGCCTCACTCCCGTACACTAGGGAGAATGGCGTATTCCCGGTGGCTGTTCGAACTGTGGAGCGATAAGCCCATAAGCATTCGCCGAGCTTCTCATTCCAGTCGCGTTTGTTGGAGGAGACAAACTTCTTGAGGAGTTTGATGATTGTTTTGTTGAATGCCTCTGCTAACACGTTTGCTGCCGGGTTGTACGGTGTCGAAGCGACATTCTGAATACGGTGCTTATCGCAAAACCGATAGAATACGTGGCTTGCAAACTGCGGACCATTATCATGGATGATCCTTCGGGGCAGTCCAAAGTGGTAGATGACGTGATGCTTAAGGAAGCTGATCACGTTTGAAGTCTTAACTTCTGCGAGTGGGACACCTTCCGCCCATTTGGAGAAGTAATCAGTGATCGCAAGTATGAAGCGATGTCCTCGGGAGGAAGGTAGGGTGATTGGACCAATGATATCCATTCCCTATGCTTCGAATGGCCAGGATGCCACTGTCGGATGTAGAAATTTAGATGGTTGGTGAATGAAGTCCGCGGGGACTTGGCAGGCTTTGCATTTTCTAGCATAATCTATCGCATCTGCCACCATCGTGGGCCAATTGTAGCCCATTTGTCGAAGGCGGTCTTGCAATTTTGGGCCGGACTGGTGGGTCCCGTAGACACCGTCGTGAGCTTCTCGTACGGCTTCTTTGGCTTCTGCATTTGACAGACACCGAAGCAGTAATCCGTCGTAGGAGCGGCGATACAGCATTTTCGTCTCTGTATCGTAGAAGAATCTGAGAGAACGCCGTCTGATGGAAGTAGCTTTCTTTGGGTTCTCAGGCAGGATGTCGTAGACGACGAACTTGATGAATGGTTGTCTCCAATCTGGGGCCTTATCGATCGTCTGGGCGGAATAACTCGCCACGAATTGCACATTGTTCTTGGGACAGACCAGTTCGTGGCCTATCACATCCACTGATTGGCGATCATAATTCGGGACTGCTACGGAAGCGGCAAGACCAGCTAGGGCATCGGCATCAATATTTCGGAGTCTAGGGACGTGCTCGATGAAGAACCCCTCGAATGACGAGATGATATCGATCGCTATTTGCTGATAAGGGATCATGTCTTCGTGGCGGACTTCGTATGAGCCCCGGATCTGATTGACGATTAGTTGGGAATCGCCGTATGCTTTAAGGTATTGTACCCCCAGCTCTCTTATAAGTTGGAGGCCAATGACCAGAGCGTTGTACTCGGCCACATTGTTATAGCAGGGCACAGTGAGGGAATAAGCACGATTAATCACCAATCCGGAAGGGGAGATCAGCACTACCCCAACTCCGACGACTATATTGCCTTTAGGTCCGGTCCTTGAAGCACCGTCAAAGAACATTCGCCATATAGCCTCGTGAGAGGTTACATGAGAGTCGGCGACCTCGTCTGGGATCTCTTCATATATTCTGAAGGGCTCCGAGCCTGGGTGGGCTGCTAAAAAGTCCGCCAGGGCTTGACCTTTGACTGCCTTTTGTGGGACAAAGATCATATGATAAGGGGACAGCAATATTGCCCATGTAGCGATTCGAGAGCTGAGTGCCCCTGGTTTAGACATGTGGACTCTGAGAGGGTTGACTCGTGAGATCACATGTATCGTTTGTCCGGTGATATAGTGCCGCATTTTCTGAATGGCGAACACCAGGGCGAGGTATTCCTTTTCCACAGCGGTGTATCGGTGCTCTGGTCCGATCATCATTCGGCTGAGGTAATATATAGCCTGTTCATGGCCTGCGTCGTTGTTCTGTGCCAGCAGAGCCCCAAAGGAGTGTTCTATTGCTCGTACATAGAGCAGGAATGGTTTTCCAGGAACCGGGGCCACCAAAACTAGGGGATTTGACAAATATTCTTTGATGCTGTCGAAAGCACGCTGACATTCCTCGTCCCATACGAATGAGACTCCTTTCTTCATGAGGTGCGTGAACGGTCGGCATCGCCCGGAGAGATTGAAAATGAACCTCCTGATGTAGGCTAGCCTTCCTTGGAGGCCTCTGAGTTCGCGGAGATTTCTCGGGGGACCCATCTCCATGATTGCTTTTGTCTTCTCAGGGTCTACATGGATACCCTTTGCAGTGATGATGAAGCCTAAGAACTTCCCGCTGGATACGCCCAGAAAGGACTCCGTAGGGTTCATTTTTAAATTGTGCGCTCGTATTAGGTCGAATACCGTCCTTAGATCCTGCAGATTGTCTCCTTTGCAGCGGCTCTTAACGGCTATATCGTCAACGTAGCACTCCACTGTCTTGCGTAAGTGGTCTCTGAAGATGATGCTCTTATCTCTTTGATATGTGGTGCCGGTATTCTTCAAACCGAAAGGCATGACTGTGTAGCAGTACGTGCCAATTGGTGTTCGGAATGATGTATGCTTTTCGTCATCAGGAGACATTTTGATTTGGTTGTACCCCGAGAAACCATCCATGAACGACATACGTTCGAAGCCGCAGGTATTGTCGATCATAATGTCTGTGATAGGAAGGGGGAATTCATCTTTGGGGCACGCCTCGTTCAGATTGCGAAAGTTGATACAGATTCGAATCTTCCCATTCTTCTTGAGGATGGGTACTATGTTGCCGACCCAGTCTGGATGTTGCTCCTCACGAATGAAGCTGCTGGCTATCAGTTTGTTGACTTCGGCTTTGATTGCGTCCATAATACCTGGGCGGAAGCGTCGCTGTTGTTGCTTGACTGGCTTCGTATCCGGCCGAATGTTGAGTTTGTGAAGAGCAATGTCGGGATTTAACCCTGGCATGTCTTCATAGCTCCAGGCGAACACATCAATGTATTCTCTGACAAGTTCTAGCAGCGACTCCCGTTCTTCGTCTATTAGGCTTTTACTGATGAAAATCTGTTTTGGAGAAGATTCGCTGCCGAGGTCAACTTGTATAACCTCATCTTCAGTAGGAGGTTCTCTCAGTTCGTACCGCTTTTCCTATTGTGCATCTAATTGCTAGGCGTTACATACCCTAACCCGTATCGAGTTTTGTTATAGTAGTTCCGTGGTTTGCCCACCGGGACTGGCGGCTTCAAAGGTAATCGTCGCCCAGTGCCGTAGTTCAAACCTGGCGTCGTCTCCAGATCATACCCCTGTTTCTGCATGAGATATTTGGATTGAGGGCTATAGAGATACAGAGGCAGTCTCCCGGCGTCTGACCCGAGGTCGGCTTCCTCTATGGTGAGGGGATGCGGGTTGTTCGTCCGGCCGAAGATAATCGGATGATCTCCTTCCTCGATTATTCGGTAAGCGTCTTCTACTGAAGTAAGCTGGATCGCGGTATACACATTTGTCACTTGTGTGTGTAGGTGAGTGCCTATACCGTGTTCCATAGCATACATTATACATAGCTTATTGAGCTCGATGTAGTTCAAAGATAACCCTTTATTGATGAAGTAAGGTATCTTTTCTAGGAGAATTATATCATCTGCTGAGGAAACATCAGTGTGGGCGGCCACATACTTGGCTAGCTCCGGTTCCTCTTCGGCTACCCCCTGTATGAACGAAGACTGAGAGGACAACCTGGGAAGTTTGATTGTCAGTGGTTCAGTTGATGGAGCAGAGCATAAAGTTGTTGGCAGACTAGCGACCCCTAGTTTGGCATTTGATGTGGGGCGAGGAGTGGCTGGTTCGCTAGAAGTGTCAGACCTTGCATCGGGGTGACGACCCTTCTTTGGAAGGCGTATCGTCAGTGGCCTATCGGAAGGATTGAGCTTCTCCGTTTGACTGACTCTCGGCAGTCTGATTGTCAATGGCCCCGTTGTGGGTCTCGGTACTTGGCCGGAACTTGGCAACCGGATTATCATCTGCTTCTCCTGCGCTGAGAGGCTGATTGCGTCCTTCCGCAGAGTGGCGGTAAGGGGTACGGACTTGCCCGGTTTGCGAGCTTGGAGGTAGATCGTCAGGGGTCCTTCTGATCCTGTGGCCGTTTCGGTGCTAGCTTGTTCATTTCCTTCATCAAGGTACCTTTTTGACATTTCGTATAGGCAGGAGTCCGAGTAGTAGGATTCGACCCCTTTGAAGGGATCGATATCAGCAAATTCTGTCTTCACGAAGCCGTGTTTGTCGACATATTTGAAGCACTGGTGTAGCACAGAAGGCACAATCATGTAATCGTGTATCCATGGGCGCCCCAAGAGGATGTTATAAGAAGTGTCTGCATCTATGACGTAGAAGGTGACTTCGGATTGGAGGTCGCCAATTTGACACTTCAGACGAATCTTCCCAATAGGGTAGCTCCTGTCCGAATTGAAACCGCTGATGGCGGTGCTTGTAGGTGTCAGGCGATGTATTGGGATGCGGAGATGATGTAGCAGACCCTTCGGGATGATGCTTATGGAAGAGCCAGGATCTATATGCATCCGATCCACCTTCACGTCGCTGATGTACCCCGTGTAGTATAGCGGGCGATCGTGTAGGTTGGTCTTGATGAGCATGTCCTGCGGAGTGAAGACGATATTGGGCATCGCTCCTGTACAGGCACTCTCTTGGAGATCCACGGGTGAGTCCTCCCCGGTGAGGTTGGATTGAGCCAGATAGACATCGACATTTTGGAGTGCTTCGCTTAATACAGTACGAACGTCCTTGGAGAGCCTTAGGAGTTTGTACAGTGACAACTTGGCCGGTGTGTTAGCCAATTGTGCTAAGATGTTAAAGTTGTAGGGCCTCTCTAGTCCTTGGGTTGCCACTTTTCGGAGGGATTTGTCGAAGCAAGTCTCCCTCGGCCTAGGCTTGTCGGTCGTCGAAGGCTGAGCCGGTTCCGGAGCATCAGTTGTAGTGGGTTGATGATTTTCAGCTGGATTGTCAACCACAGGTTTGGATTGCGCTCCGGACCGCGTGACGATGGCTGTAGCTTCCTCGTTGTCTGCCGAGATTGTGTGGCAGGTCCTGACTTTTCTACTTTTCTTTTTGTCGGTGGTAGATGGTGTGGGCCGAGTCACTTCTGACACCAAGTCTGGATGGATCCACATGACCTCCCCTCGTGATGTGGTGAGGGGTACTAGACCGGCAGCCTGATCCCGGGGAGGTGGAAGATTGGTAATCTCTATTGTCGCCAGAGGGACGGGGATCACCCCGTCTTGAGTCTCCGTCGGAGAGAAGCTGCCGTATTGTACGGACACCATATTGGCCACCACGATTACCTCTTCGAAATCGATGGCCAGAGCGTTCGAATCGATGAGGTTCTGGATGTACCGTTTCAGCTGGTAGCAATCGTGTGTAGCATGATGAACATAGCGATGATAATGGCAGTATTTTGGATTCTTCATCTCTGCCGGCTGCGGTTCCTGTCTTGGTGGAGGAAGCTGAATTATGTCCCCTTGTATGAGCATGTCCAAGATGGGCTTGCCGTGACTGTCTTCGAAGGAGTAATCGATTTACGGCCATTATTTGTCTGCTGGCTTCGGTTCAGGTTTTTGTGCAGTATCGGCCACCATAGCTTGCTTTCCCTTGCTATCCCGATTGTTAGAGGGCTACCCCCATTATCGTTGTTGGGACGCTTGCCCTTGTTTTCTCCTTCCGAGATGTGCAATCCCAGTTGGCGAGCCTTCTTCAGTCGTTCTTCGGCGCTTGTGGCGCTGATGATGAATGTCTTCCAATCTTTGAATTGACTTTCGCCCATCCAGAGACTGATTGTTGGGAGCAGTCTCTTTTGGCAAATTTTAATTAAAGAGGAATTTGGATTTCCGGAGGACAGCTTCATGGCGGTTTGGCGGAACCGCTCAATATAGTTCCTTGTCAACTCCTTCTCCCCTTGGACGACGTCCATGAGGGTGGACATGGTGACGTCCTGCCCTACTTCGTAGAATCTCTCCAAGAACAGGCGCTTGAAGCCGGCGAAGGATTGGATGCAGTTGTCTGGCAGATTGCGACACCAATCAAAAGTGACTCCTTCCAATGCCCCAATAAATAATTGCGTGAGGATAGCATCATCATGGGGCAGATGGTCGGTGGTGACCTCGAAGTAAGTGATGTACCGACTTGCTGAGGTCTTGCCATCATACGGGTTGATATTGAACGGCTTATATTTTGGTAGGAATGGAACATCCCTCCATTCGGCAGGGTATGGTGGCCGCATTCTGAGGTCTTGAGCATTTTCTTGGGCATGGGACATGGCTCGGAGCTCCTGGACCTCTCTTCTTACTTCTCGGGCCTCATCTGTCGCGGTAGGGGCTGTTATTTCGGGAGGATTATTGCCCGTATTTGGTGCCACTGAGTTCGAGCCCGCATTGACCGCGGGACCCGTGCTTGTTTGGCCAGGCGTTCCTTCTTGCAGAGTTGGAAGAGCGACTTTGATTTCATCTACAGACTTGACCAAGGCCTGCAGTATAGCCTCCAAAGTATCGATGCGTTGGCGATCGCTGGAACCACCTTGGTTGCTGTCCGTCATGAATACCGTCCTTACATGAGGAGTAATGGAAGGAACGGTGGAGGATGTGCCCTCCGAGTCATACCCATGCACCGAGAAGTCATCGGGGTAGGTGGGAATGTTCTCTTCGGGCTCGGACTCGGAGGGAACGGTATCCCCAGCCTCGGAGCTTGCTTCGTCTTGAGAGCCATGGATATCCTCGGGGACATCGGCGTCTGTTGTACCTGATGGGAGAGTGGTTTCCCCGGGCTCGGCTCCTTGAAACATCGGATTGTTGTGTATGTTCGGAGGAGTGCTACCCCCAGTTCCCACGACCCCCAGCGATGTGGATGATGAATTTCCCATTGCAGCAGATTTTGTCTTTGAACGGGTGTGTTGGAATATTCCGGTAGAGGACAGCCGTTTAGACGATGGTTTCTTAGTTGCAGTGGTTGATATCTTGCGGCTGGAGATGCTTGTCTTCTTTCCTCTCCCCTCGGCGGGGGTTTTTTGAGTGGAATTACAGGAGACAACAAGAGGTGCCTCATCTTCTGAGCTCGGATGCCGTAGTCTTTGGAAGACGGATGGCCGGTCTTCCATTGCTGCCGCATTGTTGCAACAGCAGTTAATGATGATTTGGGTACAGTAATGTCCAAGCGAGGACTCTTTGCATGCCGAGGCTCCTTCTCTTTCCTTGCGCTTGTGGAGGATCGCCTCACGCAGGTCAGAGGAACCACTTTGTCCTTTTGCCGCCGGGGGCTGGACTCGAGCGGTTCTATACAACTTTCCATCAGAGGCCCGTGTGATAATCAACGGGATGCCCCGATAGTTAGAGGTTGGGAGAGCTGCCTGGGCTTGGTGAGCCCGTGCTGCCCTGGACTTCCTCCTTTTAGCACTTGCGGGTGCGTAATAGGAGGAGTCCAAGTTGAACACGATAGAGTCTGGCTTATCATCCAGAGAACCATCAGAGTCAGGACCGCATGAGAGACGGTCGAAGACAGATCGAGAGAAGCATGGAACGGTCGCTATGCGGCTAGAATTGGGTGCCGTGCAGGCTGTCTGCATGCGGTTGTCTTCTGCCGTTGGATGAGTTATTTTTATGCGGCTAGGAGTCACGACCGTGCAGGCTTGCCGCATGCGGTTGGCAATTGTGGCCGCATGGTTTTCTGCAAGCGATTGACTTTCTTAGCTGCATGAGTTTCATCCATGTGGTTTGCAACTGTAGCCACATAAGCTATGCGGCTGACAGATGTGGCCGCATGAGTTTTCTCCATACGGCTGGTGGATGTTGCCGTATGAGCTTTCTTCCTGCGGCTAATACCCTTATGCGGCTCGGATCTCATAGAGTTCCTCTTTGCCCCTGTAAGTCCAGCATCATAGTGTTTTCTTCTGCCGGACTTGGGGATAGCAGAGTTGTCTATGGTCTGAAGTGGGGCCGCAGGAGAGTCTTTCTCGCCGTCTTGAGCAACAGAGGGTATTTCTGCAAGAGCTTCAGTAGGAATAAAGGATCGGGGTCTCCACTCCTTGCTGGCCTTCTTTGTGCAGGCTCGCTTCTGGACCGGGCCAGCGCTCTTATCGGAGAGCATTTCTTCGAACGCCTGTTGGTTGAACCGGGCGACCATCTTCTGTTGCGTGGAGCCAAGCTTGGCTGCATTCGATTGCGTCACCAACTCCTCAGCCGTGGAAAAGTTAGTCCCCAGCAGAGTCGCCATCGTGTTTGCCATGAAATATAAAAGAATAGAACAATTATCGGAGGACCGGACTTTTACTTCACGTTATAAACTCGCTTGTACAAAGAAAGCCTAGGGACGAAAACCTAGGTACAGAAGTCTAAGTACAATTGTTTATTTTAGATTCTGGGGGGTGACGGTAGAGGCTCGGGAAGGCGACGGCAGCCTGCCTTACTCCTTGGACGATCGTTATGCGGCCTTGGCTCCTTGTGAAAAGATGGTTGGCGTTGGTGAAGAAATGCTCTTCTTGCTCTCCTCCTGTTGCTCTTCTGGCTTCTCTCTGTGTATTTTCTTTCTGACTATTGGGGAGTCTCTCTGTATATGCGTGTATCTCTCTGATATCGTCTCTTTTACAAGTGAATGGCACCTTGCTATTTATAATAGTGGGATGTGATCATTAGGGTTGCCAATGATTAGCTCTTGGAGATGGCGGCGGCCCGTAGATTGGTCAATCCAGGCCGTTCAGTTTTGATTGTGACGAATCCGAGCCATCAAGTGTAGATTACACCAAATCCTATTAGCAATTAATGCTGATTGGAATAAATCTTCCTCATAATGATCTTCTGATGTTTGCGAATAAATTAAATTTATTCTCCTGTCACGTGTCCCAGATTATTGGGATTTGACCCAATCTTTGATGGCAGTAATTCTGAGAAATTAATCGGCTTAGGAAACGTGTCCTAGGAGCCATTGGGTAATCTGAACCATATGACGAGTGAGCCGCATATGCAAAAGGTTAAGGCCACGTGTCAGGGCTGTCTGGTTAGTGGCCCTCCCTTGAGCCTTTGAACCACAGGGAGGTAATCATTGTGAGCCGCATAGGGATACATCCACCTGAGCCGCATGGAGATGATCCTCTTGAACCGCATGAGAAGTTTTTTACTTGAGCCGCATGAGGCTTCCTCGGCCGGAGCCGCATAGGACGGATTCACTCTGAACCGCATGAGAAGTCTTTGCTCGAGCCGCATGAGGCTTTCTCGGCCTGAGACGCATAGGACAGATTCATTCTGAACCGCATAAGAAGTTCTTTGCTCGAGCCGCATGAGGCTTTCTCGGCCTGAGTCGCATAGGACAGATTCACTCTGAACCGCATGAGAAGTGCTTTGCTCGAGCCGCATGAGGCTTTCTCGGCCTGAGCCGCATAGGACGGATTCACTCTGAACCGCATGAGAAGTGAGCCGCATACGAACGCCCATGTGGCAAGGCCACGTGGCATTTTTTATGGCTCTCGGGGGATTTGTGTCAGAGATCTCTTTTCTCTTTCCTAGAGATTCCTCATTATGACAGAGTCAGAATTACTTCTTTCTGTGTCAGGGCTGTCACTTTTTCAGAGTTGTCAGCCGTCAAACAATTAATGCGAGAGGGCAGAGGAGAGGGCTGTCCTGCCACGTGTCTTTCTGAGCCGTATGGGATGTCTTGGACCGCATAGCCCCTTATGCCGTATGACTCTCCGAGCCGCATGGGCTTTCTGAGCCGCATGGGGTTCTTTGGCCGCATGAGTCATTTTCTTTAGTATTTCCCATGCTTCTACACCTAAAAGGATGCACTATTGTAATTTGATTCGATGGTATTTCTAAGATGACTAGATTCGTATCCCTTTTCCAAAATTTTGAAAATATCTATTTATTATTATTTGTTTGAATTAAAATGTGATTTTTTTGAATTATATAAATATTTAATAACCATTATTATAGAATGCCTTAATCGTGGTTAAAGTTTGGAGTGCCAAGTGACTAGAAATAATGGCGCGGATAGTGTGGTCGTGTGCCTTGACTAATGTTATAGCCATGGTAGAGAAGGTCGAGCCATAGGTGTATCCTAATTAGGAAAACCATGCTAAGTTACGACTTGACCTCTATAAAGAATTTAATTAGCTATTTATTAATATTATGATTTTAGGAAATCTGGTTGTACCAATTCAGTCCGGACTGGACCCGAACCCAACTTAAGCCCTAGTAGTCGTGTATTGTGACTAACGACGCCCATATAGACATATAGATGTGTATATATAATGGTACTCCATTTTAGTCTCGTGAATATTTTTCATAAATGTATATAATATATGTATTATTGCTATTTAGGTTTATTTTTTGTGAATAGGAAACCCTCTCTTAGAATGATATTTTGGAGATTTTTTAGGCTATACATATATACTTGTGTATGAATGTAATCATAGTAGGTAGGCATAGTGATTTATACATATTTTTCTAGATCTTGAATTTTATATCTCTCTTGCCTTCGACCATTTCTCTCTGATTAACTGTCTGAAACTCCAAAATCGATACCGCACTTCAAGAACAAATACTTGTATTTTTTTCTATTTTTATCAACTTGTATGACTTTTGAAAATCCTTTGAAATTATTGGGGATATAGTTGGAATAGTTTTTGAGGACTCGCAATGGCAAAGACAGCAGCGCACTGCCGCTATTTATTTGAATTATGGAGACTACGGGTTCACTACAGCCAGCGGCACACTGGCGAGGCATGATCCCTAAGTTTAAGTAATTTCAAGTATGTGTGGATCGTCAAATATTATTAAGACTATATCTTCGTTGTCCTATTTAATCCTTGAATTATTATGTCAATATTGGATAGAGTTTGTAGAGTGTTCGATACCATATTATGCTTAAGTCCTAAATCAAGGGTTTATGGCAGCCAGATGTACACTAGCGAGGCATGGATGCTTGGTTAAATAATTTTGGATATACTTGTGGTTATCGAATATTATATAAACTACATCTTTTTGGCAAGTGACTGTTGAAATTTTTATGTTCCACAACTTCATAAACTCTCGATTAAAAATTTGATTAGTTCTTAACCTTTCATTTCTTGAACCCGCCCTTTTATCTTTTTACTTTTCGTACTGTTATTAGTCTCCCTAGGAATCACCTAAACCCATTCACTAGATTCATAAATATATCTAGATCATGATTCAATGATCATGCCTACCAAATTGATCGTGCTATACACGATTTCAATTTGGATCATCCTTAACGACTTTTGATCGCAACCAGACCATTTGATTGTACTTTGATCATGTCAACTCGCATATTTTCTAGATTCTGAGTCTGCAATCGTGCCTAAATAACCTTGCCTAAACAGTTAAGCGAGTTAATCATGTCAAACAAATTTTTTATCAAGATTTCTCGTGATTAAACTATTTTGACTATAGTCGTGCCTACATTTCAATCAATATTTTTAGTGCTTAGATTTTATTCCATTGTGATCATGACTATTTCGATCATATCCATACGTGTGCCAAATTTTAATCATGCTTGGATGACTTGCTTGATTAACCTCGATCGTGACTGCATCTTAGTGTATCTAAGTGATTTAACCAAGTATAGATTTTGAATGTCGACCATGCCCATATAAGTCCAATAGTAGTTAATCGTGCCTAATGCCTTTTCTTGTTTGATTAACCCTACTTCGATTATATCCTTGACCATGACTATACTTTAATCGTGCCACGTTGCGTCTTTTCTTAAAAGTTCGATTCCATTCACAATCTAACTCCAATTTGATTATTGATCATATTATTTCTTGATTATGTTTTTAAATTGTGCCTAACTATATCCTTTGAAACTTCGATGACCAATTTTTCTAAGATGGGTAGAGCCTTTGATTGATGAAGTGTCCTTGAGGTTTTTTTTTTAAACTTTTATCGAATTTCTGAAAACAATTAGAGCATATTTCAAGACACTAGCCAAAGGTTCTAATGCCAATCCATACCTATTTACCCTTCCATTACCACCCTAGCTGGTCAATGCTTTCATTATAGAAAATTTTATTTTATTATGAGCATTTTCTTCTTTATTTCCTCTTTTTTTCATCTATTTTTTTCAATATTTTTGTTATCATAATCTTACCATATTTTTTTCGCTGATCAATCAAGTCCATCTATCTTGGCAGGCCATAAATTCGAGGACGAATTTATTTCTAAGGTGGGCATATTTGTAACTCCTCTTCCCGGTTTTTCTTTCAAAAAAAATAAATAAATACTATATTTGTTTAAAGGTTAGTTTTGCGAGACTTTGTAAGGGTATTTTATGATAATTTATATTATTGAAAACTAGCTTAAAAGTGAAGTATTGTTTGTTTTTAATAAAAAAATTTAAATTGATTAGAAGATTTGGTTTGTACTTTTGGGTTTTCACCTTATTGATTTCGAAAATTGTTTTGGAAAAGCATAGATAATTTTGATAATAAAAAGAATTGTTAAAAAGGATTTTGAATAGAATTTATAAAAAGTATTTGTGATGGTAGCAAATATTATCTTCATGTAGTAATTAATGAATTCATAATTACTTTGTATATTTAAATCATTTTGATAAATATTAAATATTATTTACATTACTATGTTGATCATTTCATTGATATAGACTTATATTCATAAGATTTAGAAACTATTTGATATTATCAAATATTTATTTAAACTAGTATTGATTTTAATTAATTAAGGGGTATTTTGTAAAACCTCCCCTAAATAATGGGCTAATTTGCGAAATACCCCCTAAAGATCTCGAATTGGTAAAACCCCCTTTCCGTCAAGACGCTGTTAGTTTTGGGTGACGTGGCAATCCGTGTGTGTTATTAAGTTAAAAAAAAAGAGACAGACGAAAATACCCCTGCGTAGAGAGTCCACGTCCCTCTTCTCCGACGGGTACTTGATCGGCTTCGTCGCGTACTTGGGGAAGAAGAGTATCGTAGGGAAGCTCCCGAGCTGCCCGGCCAGTACGTAGACATACAGCCTCGCGAGCCCGAAATCTCCGAGCCACACACGGATTTTTACTTACAAGAACATTTTTCAGACAGAGCTTCTTCTCCTTCTCCTTCTTCTCTTAATCTTCCTACGTAGCACCTCCAGAACGGACTGGGCGGTGCAGTAAGCGATCGCCTGGACCGTGACCATCGGGTTGACGCCGAGCGCCGTGGGGAACACGCTGGCGTCCGCGACGTACAGCCCTTCCACCTCCCACGTCTTCCCGTTCGGGTCCACCGCCGACGTCTCCGGGTCCTTGAGGAAGGCCATCTCGAGGGACTCCCACGGGGAGGGGAGGAGGGGCTTGAGGGGGAAGGGCGAGTGGAGGTGGGAGAAGGCGACGACGGGGGACTTGGTGTCGGCGGAGGGCTCCGATGGGTCGGAGGAGGAGGAGTAGAGCGCAGCCACTCTGGAACTCGAGGGGCTTCTTGATGTCCCTCTTTTGTGGGGGGTCCTCCATAGAGGGATTGGAGGAAGAAGAGAAGCTGCTGAAGAAGCCATGGCTGGGTCTCTTGGAGGAGGAATGGATAGAGTGGACTCAATGGAAAAACCTCAGCAAAACCCTTGTTTTTTTCCTTTTTTGGAGATGAGAGTTTATATGTAAAAGAAGGTTGACAGCCCGTTCCCCATCTCCCTGCCGCCCGCCTCCCTCACGAACCTCTCGAACTCGTGCGAGCTCGCGGCCTTCACGTCCCTCTCGAACCGCCTCCCTTACGTGCCCGCGGGGGCCCACGGTGCCCGACCCCCTGTCCCGCGCCAGCGTGAACACGTGCGCCGTCTCCGCGAACTGCGCCATGCGCCCCTTGTAGTCGGCGCCCGACGTCCACGGCGTCACCACCGAGAACATGCCCTAATTAGAGAGAGAGAGAATACCCCTGCGTATATTTTTGGGATATTTTGCAAAACCTCCCCTAAATAATGGACTAATTTACAGGGGTATTTTCGTCTAACTTTTATTTTTTTACTTAATAACACACACGGATTGCCACGTCACCCAAAATCAAACAGCGTCTTGACGGAAAGGGGGTTTTACCAATTCGAGATCTTTAGGGGGTATTTCGCAAATTAGCCCATTATTTAGGGGAGGTTTTACAAAATATTCCTATATTTTAATATTGATTTTATGGGATTTGTTTAGTCGGGTTTGAGTTTCGTATCGTTCTGACTTGTGTTAGTGACCCGGGTAGCTTAGACTTTAGACGAGATCCCAAGATTAGTTAGTCATGGCCCACAAATCCCACTAATTAACTTAGTAAGTTTAGACTAATCTCACTTGTTAGATTGGTTAAGTTAGAGGCCTAAATTTAGCCCTTTTGATCCCAAACTTGAACCTAACTTAAAATTAACCAAGAGGACTAGTTGAGGCCTTACTGGACTTTCCCCCAAGGCCCAAATAGGATTTAATGGCAGCCACTATAGGTAGGTTAGCCTCCATTCCTTTCATTTTATTCCATCTTGCCTCTTTTCCTTCACAAAGTGTTCTTCGCCAAATTAGAGAGCTTTCCTCTTTGATTTGATCTCCAAATCCTTACATCCCTCCACCAAAATGTCCATCCAACCTTCTCATACTACCAAGGGATGGTGCTAGCAATAATTTGGAGCAAAGTGCAAGGAGGAGTGTCCTTTTTGGAAGATCTTCGTGTCGGAGTCGTGTCCTTGGGAGTATCATTAGAATTTCACTCCCAGTAGGTAAAATCAACCCTCTTAATTGATTTTCTATACATATTAGTTAGTTTTGAATCCATAGCAACCACCCCCATGCATGTACCCCCTTTAGATTCAAGTTTGAGGCCATTTGGAGCTCTCTAGAGCAAGTTAGAATTGTGTCTTGTGTGTCACGCCCCAACCTGAAATCACACGAATCATCGTCCTCGCAGAGGACGTGATGCCATACGAGCCTGGAGTTGCGCTCGTGCAAGTCAAGATGACAAGTTCTCAAATGGTTATCTTTTGATTCAAGATTAACAACGAAAGAATAACAGAGTATACAAAAATAATTCTCTTTATTGATATTCGAACTGAGATTACAAAGGCTTTCAATAGCCCAACAATACATGCCAGATTGGCTACAACACTCAGGTTCTCTCTTGCCCACAAAGGATTTCACCATTCCATATATCATGCCTTCTATATCTCGACCGCATCAATCCTGTTGCAAGTCCGAGCGTCAAGCGATCGTACGCTTCAATACGCTACGGCATTCCAAGCCTCAACGCGTTCAAGCGAAGCTTCGCCGCAAGCCATCCATTCTTTGCACCATACATGAAGCTGGTGGGGGATCAGTACGTTCGTCCTCGTATGTACTGATGCAAAGATCTTCTTTCTAAACCGATATTATAGTATTTACGTTGAATCATGCAACTTAGCTTATGATCTTGCTATGTTCTCCTTAGGGTCAATTTCATGGCATGTTCGAAAGCAGTAAATCATGTTAGCATGGCAAGCATGTTATTTGAATTGAAATAGGCAAGCAGGCAAGCAATCTCGTATTTGTTTCATGGTGCTACTTCTTACCAAGTCGACACACTCGCCCTTGCACCGAAGCAAGGTGAATACGCCCCATTCCTTCCCTGTCATGTTATAAGTGCATCTCTAAGCAGGATCTATGTGTGCGGGACACATACGTGCCTACACTTTCAACCCATCATTCTTTAGCTATATGAAGGTCTTGGCGTATCCGCGCCTGAATGGACTAAAGGTGTTTTCTTACTTTCTTTTCTCTCCTTTTTTTCTCGAATTTGGGTAGCACGACGTTTCACGGGTTGGGTTGCTATCCCAAACAACCGAAACATTACCACTGTATACCATCATTGCGGCTTTTCTCCATCTATAAGCGAGTGCTAGTCGTCTTAAGGATGTGCGCCTATCAAAGATAACATTCCCTTATAAGCCAAACGGTTCCGGGGCACTCCGGCACTTAATCGTTCGAGGGAACACCCGTACATGGGAGATAATCGCATTTATCTCAAGTCCATCCCATTCGACCATGCTACGCCCTATTATTCAAGCAATCAAGCACTATTATTCAAACAACGAAACATAGTCTTGAGTCTGAGACTCAGACTTTATCATCTATTATCTCTTTTATTTACTTTCTATGTTCTTACATTTCATACTTTGTTTCAATGTTCGATGACATCATGCATCAACTCAATGTTCGTCAACCGAATGACCCGAAGGTCCCGAACACCTTTCGAGGCATCGTGCCATGTCTGACAGTTCTGTCACATTCATTCCATAACTGTATTCTTTTGTAACGAAGCCATCTTTTATGATCTTGTGCACGTAGGCACGTTTCGGCATATTTATCATCTACCCTTCGCGTCGTGTGCTTGCTGCACGCATCGAAGCCGTATTTCTATGTTCTATGCCTTAGTGTTCTATGTTCGTGGCTTGCACGCTAGGGCGCTCGCCTATTATCTTTCAATGTTCTAGCCTTTCTAACTCGTGCGCGAAGGCACAAAATGGTTCCTGCACTAAGGCACTCGTCGAATACAGTTATCTCATGTTCTTGCGGCTTGCGCACCAAGGCGCTCGCCTTTGCGATATCCAATGTTCTTTAGCGACTCGTGCATATGATGCCCATTTCATTTCAATTTTTCTAACTAGTGTTCGATACACGTTAGATTTATCTTCCAATCGGATCACACCCATGGCGTCGATAAGTTAACTTAGCATACAATGATATATTATGACTTAGGCATGAAGGAGTAAAAAAGATGAGTCAATCCTTCCACCTTGAGTCGATACGCCTTGTCGTTTCGCCGAGCCGATGCGGCTCGATTTCATAACTTCGTTACACGGCCACTCTCCTGATTTAGCCATTCGAGCACTTCGTGCTTCATTGAATTATACGTCCGATTTGGCTTACCGTTCCCAAGTCTCAGCCCGTTGCGAGGCGATAATTTGGTTTCGCGGACCCCTTACTGAATAAGGCAGAATGTCGACCTCTAATATTTCAGCGTAAATATATAGCCTGCACATGAAACCAACTAAAATCAATACTTGCATGGATTCGGACTTGCGCCATGGTCTATTCGATTTCTTAGAATCTTCGAGCCGTCTCAACGCACTTATCCTTCGGGACAACGTGGCGCTTCGCATCGATTCAACTCGAAGCATAGATTGGGACAAGGCAACTCTTCGCATCGTCTTAGTTTCGATGCATTTCTCAGGACAACGCAACACTCGTATCGATTCGCATCGATACATTTCATTCGGTCAACGTGACTCGTTGACTCAACGCCTCAGCGTAATGCACCGTGCGGAGCGGGACATTACATTGTGTCCTACTTATTAGATCTCAAATTAGGACACCTCATGTGTTTGGTTTAATGTCTAATAGGTTTAATTGTGTTTTAATTTCAGTTTTAGACATGTTTGAGGAAGGATTGATGTTAGTTAGGATGGTTAGAATGAGTTTTATTTGGATACCCATGGTTAGATCTAAGTGGTTTAGTCTATATGTCATATTTTAGCCTCAACTTGTCATTTTAGTGTCTCTTTATATAATGGACTATTTTGTATATATATATATATATATATATATATATATATATATATATATATATATATATATATATATATATATATATAAATATATATATATAATAGGTATGTTAGATATATTTCAAATATTTAGATTAGATGTGTGTGGATATGTTGTTAGTGGTGTGCTTGTGTTAGAGGAGAGGGGAGTGTGGGTTGATGTGTGTCTTGAGTAGTGTGGAAAGTGAGATGTGATTCTTTTGTCCAAACAACCCAAATTCGTCATAATATTCACCCACATTTTTGGTAGCCATAGCAACTTGAAAATGTCATAACTTTTAGCTTAGAACTCCGATTAATCTCCCTTTTTTTAAAGAACCATATCGAGTTATCTTATAAAATATATACATTAATAGGTCAAATGAATTATAGAACTTTATATAGAACTGTTTGAGTGTCAGCTATACGAATGACGAATGCGTTTCGGTGTTTTCGCGATTTTGGGAGCTTCTGGACACGAAAATACGATCCGTTTGAAGTTTCGGAAAGCTAATATGAAGGGATAAAACATACTTTAGTCCTAGAAATTAGTGAAGACCCAATTGGTACATTATTGGTTTTAAGTAAAAGACTGACTATACGACATAGACATTTTGTGTAACCTATGAGCCTATGTAGTTTGGATATTAAATGAATGTAGGTATCATAGATTGTCGAGTATATGTATGATATAGTGCATATATATATTATTTTTAAGTTATATATGTTAGTATGTTTGTTAGATGTTGGTTAGTAGAGGGTTAGATATGTTAGAGTTTGTTATATGTTAGTGTAAGTTATATTTGTTAGTATGAGTGTTAGTTAGATAGTATAGGTTAGTATTTTGTTAGATATTTGATATATTGTTAGATAGTTTGATGTTAGATATCTAGTATATTAGATATTGATATGTTAGTAGGTTACGTTAGTTCTAGATATTGGTATGTTAGCAAGTTAATCTCTATAGGTTATATGTTAGATATTAGTTAAGATATTATGTTAGTACATTAAATAGTAAATTAGATATTTGAGGGATATCTTGGTATCTCATGATACCAAGTTAGTATCTTAAGGTAAATATGAATTACCTTTACCTTCAAGGTAAATGATTAGTTTACCTTATGACCAAGGTCTTGGTTTTGGGATGCCATTATGACCAAGATTGATATGCTATCCTAGTGTTAATGGGTTAGTGTCTAAGAGTTTGAGTAGGTGATGTTAGATTGTGGAAGGGTTATATAGATAGTTATATATATATTTTTGGGTTATATATATCTATATATATTAAGAGAGTATATAGATATATATAGAAGAGTATATAGATATAGGTTATGGTTCATAGTGAGGATATGTATATACTTGATATATGATATCTATATGTATGTGTTTGGGTGGTACTCTATGGGTAAGGATATATATGATATATATGTGATGTATATTATAAAACTAAGTTTGTGTGCCTTGTTAGCTATGTGGTTTAGCTATGTGCCTTGATTTAGGATATATGTTAGATAGAAATGGTACTAGTATACATGATTATTTATGCCATAGACTTATTTAGACCTAGAATTGACTAACCTAGACTAGTTTGACCATTGTTGACCAAACCCTAACTAGTTTGACCATATTAGACTAGTTGTCCTAGTTTGACTAGATTGTTGACCAGAGTTGACCAAGAGTTGACTTTGACCTAGATTGACTTAGACTCATGTAGATTGTATTATAATTTCAATTACCATATAAATTTAACTCTTTATAAACTGTGTTGCTCTAATTAGGAATCTGTGACTCCAGTTGGCCATCTTTTCATATCAGTTGTTCAGGGTATCAGGCGAGTACATTCTCTAATCGTTTCATACTTGCTAGGACTTATATTCATGCCCTATATTACTTTACTTGATGCTGACACTTGTTACTATGGATTAGTACTATATGGATCTTTTATACGATGTTATCCCCTCATCGGATACATCGAGTATTTCGTATTCGTATACTTTATCATGGACATCGTATACTCCTTGTGTTCTTGTTATTCGTGTATAAATCGTATGAAATCGTGTACTCTCATGTGCTCACATGATCATCGTGTACAAACTATACTTTGTGTGTGATCATCGTGTACTCTCATGTGCTCTTACTTATCGTGTATATATTTCTATTTTACAAGTATCTCTCTTGTTTTCATGAACATCTTCTTACAGTTCATGTATCTTACTCTTTTGCATGTTTTACATTTCCTGTCATATTATGAACTACATGAGATGTATTGTGCTCGTTCCTGTCCTAACTAGACCTGTTGAAAATATACAGGTAACATAGAGATTCACATCTAGCCTAGAGGACCAGTAAAGCAAGGTAGATTGCTAGTTTATGGTTTAGTTTTCTCTGTTGGAACTTATATTAATAAGTGGAGATTTGAGTTGTATTTAAGATTATTTGACATATTATTATTTTAGAAGTTTATTTAAGTTGTTACTTTGATTTTAGTATAGACTTCTATGTTATCCTATCGTCCTTAGACTGTCATTGAGTTATATCATATCTTCTACTTGTCCTCTGTTCGGAGTTGAGATTTATGACAGGTACATTATATATATTGCGTGAGTTGTTTAGTTAGCGACCTTGAACAGCGTTCTACCATCGATACTGCGACGTTGGTTGGACGTACCCACTTCTCGTGCCCCTACACTGGGTACAGGTCGTGACATTACAATATCGACACAAGCATGTTATGCCATGTAACTAATCCTAAGCCAAGATTAGAAAGACTACAAATATTGCATGTACTCATAAATGAACATGTTGATTACTTGAAACGTTGTCGTTAGAGATTCTATCTTTGTTTGTAAAGGGCATAATGTATAGAACATCATAGTTTGTACATTTTTTTGAGTTGTAAGCCTTATGGCATGATTCTTTATTTTGTGTGAGAGAGAGAGATAGAGTGATTTGTAAACGATCTATTCTAGGCTTTGTTCTATTATATTTACGCTAAAAAGAGAAGTTCTTTTGTATTCCTTGCATTGATTCAGCCTTTCTGCTTAATATTTTCTCTTTGATGACTCTGTTACTTAGCTGTCCAAACGCCCCTTTTCGTATTAGCCA
This sequence comes from Iris pallida, assembly GCA_029216955.1. Taxonomy (NCBI): domain Eukaryota; kingdom Viridiplantae; phylum Streptophyta; class Magnoliopsida; order Asparagales; family Iridaceae; genus Iris; species Iris pallida. The sequence continues at coordinate 1,697 of JANAVB010026071.1, read as the reverse complement.
TGTAAAAGTACAATTTAGGCTTGTATGGTATCTTGCCCTGTTGTGAATTTCTATCGTATGGGATCAAGGCTTGACTTACTAGACTTAATGCATGTCACCCACGAAAGAGTTCATGTTTCCCCTCATCGTTGATATTCAATCCCCCAAGCAACTATGCATATTCTGCTGTCTCCATCTCCTTAACCACTATGTGATGCTAGCTACCATTAGCAGCACCTCCTGAACAACCGGGATCCTGCCGGCATCAATAACTCGGTAAGACCGAGGCCCCTGATGATTATCCTGACTATAAGTCTTGTCTATCTGTCTCCGACATCTATCTTATACCAAAATGTGCTCACATTCCGACGAGCTTCTATACCCTTGGTTGTCCCAACCAAGTGAACATTACGTTTTCCTTGAGATTCAAGTTAGTGAACCTTCCCACCTTCGTGTCTGACACTGAAGCTCTCCCGTACACATGCATCCTTGAGCAAAACATTATGTACTATGTACGCCATCGATGACCCACAGCTCTCTTAAAATGATAAAAATGGAGATAGATTCGCCTCAAATTTAGTTTGTTGCATACATTGATCTCTTCCGTGGTTTTGAATTAATAAAACCAACATCACTTCATACAGCTTTGGCAAACCACCCGTCACCAAAAACAAATTCATGAAACAACCCCGTAGAGGTCGACTAACATTCATTGGACCAACAAAGTGACCTTACCGAACAACGACGTCAAGCCGGAAAGATTCGTACAAGACTTGAATAAGGGCCTACAGTGTGATGTTCTGAGTCGGAAGTATACGTCTTACAGAGAGACATATGACACAACTATTGAGATGGAGTAGTTCCATCAACCAGTTGGTCGTAGTTGGTCGCGGGACAACACAGAGTTCCAAGACAAAAAAAACATAAATGGCCTTGGTCTGCTGGATGGAATGACGCATCTAAGCGTCAGAATATAGGCAATAATAGAGGACCATATTCGGAACATTGTTGCACTAGATGCAACCGAGTTGGACACTGTCGTGAAGACTGTCGTATTGTATGCTATAAATATAGAGGCCTAATTCACAAGGCGTTTGAATACAGAGGCCGGGGATGGAATCAAAATCCCTCTCGTGTGGGCAGGCACAACGAGCATTACCAACCCCTCACAGGAATAATCAAAGTTAGCTACAAGGTATACAAGTAAGAGTGTATGACTTGACTCAAGCAGAAGCTCTTGCCTCAGAAAATGTTATAACATGTATGCTACTGTATAAACTATACCTGCCCGGGTGTTATTTTATTCTAGTGCTACATATTATTTCATATCCTCTAATTTTGCAATAGAAAACAAATTAGTATGACTCCATTAAAAATGACTCTTTGTGTTAGTACTCCTTTGGGAATAAATATGCCTGCAAGTTTGATTTACAGGACGGTTACATCAGTAGTGGAGGAGGACCCTATCGCTGGACGCTATAGTACTCGACATCAAGAGTATGATATTATCTTGGGGATGGAATGGCTCAGTGCTTGCCATCTGATGATCAACTGTGCAGAGAAAAAGTTGTGTTTCGCCTACCCAGAGAAATAGAGTTTTCTTACTCGTGCGGTTTTACGTCCATCAATGGTGATATCGGTAGTAACGACAAGACACATGTTATGTTAGGGGTTTGAAGGGTGTCACGACCCGATCCCGCTTTTGGAATACGAGTACG